>VDFB02075321.1:17034787-17121831 GCA_007258455.2 Sequoia sempervirens
TTTTGATATTATCCGCCACTTATGAGATCTTTGTAATCTTAAAGCCACCATTACTTTGCTGCTTTTGAGAATTTCATTATGATTTAAGAAGAAACCAAAACAAAGAATAAATGCCCTCTTTCTGTGACTGCGCACCAAGAGATCTTTACATATATAGCTCGAAAAATGCAACATACTTTGTATCTGGTCGTGGCTTATGAAAACCCCATCTGGGTCTTTACAATTTGTTGTATTTTTTCATCCTAGAATAAAATCCTAAAATGGGTAAAAAGATATTTGCATATTTCCTGTCATAAGAACATTTCTGAGCAATATTGAACATTCATACTGTAACAGCTGCCATGGTGAAAAAATGATTTGATATTCTGAGCAAGAATTTGCATGGTTTTCTGAATATTTCCTCATTTCTATTTTATTATCTGTTCATTGTCTCCCATTTTGACATTGATAACTAAAAGCTCATTTTGTTGTTTCCTATGCATATCATGAAGCCGCCACTTAGCATTCAACTGGGAATTTGTTAAATATTTTTCTCTTTATATCCTCTCATTTCAATGCTCACATGGGAGACAACAAATTACTGCTCTTTGTACTTTCCTGTAAGAAGAAGCTTGTTTTGAGTATCAAGATGCATTGTCTCTCTGTCTTCTACATGCTTGACTTCACTTAACTCTATTTTTCATTGTGAATGTATGTGGCATATGGTTCGGCCTGTAACATTGATGTACCCTATTTAAACTTGCAACAAGCTTGAGCCTTATGTGCTTGACTGCTTCATTCCTTGTATAAAAGTGCTTAAAAATAATACCATGTTTATGCTCATGTATTTACTGCCAGCGGTGTTACAATCACCTTCACTATGATAAGATCATTCCAAATCATAATATGAATGCCATTTGATTGCTCTCCTTCATTCTTTGACCTTTATACTATTGTACACAAACTCCACCATGAGAAAAATCATCATTCTCAATTTGTGACATTTCACTATCATGACTTTGAATGGCATATTCTTTATCATCTACACTTATCTCATGTATGCAACCTGTATGAAAGCTACTTGTCAATGGAAACTAATGACTGTTCTTCACATATGTTGACTGCCCCTTTGTCTTTTGTTATTGAGTTTCATTCATTTGTAGATAATCTCTGAGCATCTACAACTATCCTTTACTTTCATAGAATTAACACAACTCACAACCCACTGTCTTTTTCATGCCTTTATTTCAAAGTAAATCATACTGTCCTTCTAAGGAAAAAACTATGGTTTGATATTTAATACTGTCTTTCCTCATATGATAGCATATTCATGCAAATTCTGCTTTTGAATAACTTCGTAAATGCATATCCATTTGTTGTTAATGCTGATCAATTCATACCCCACTGCTGTCTCACTGGCATTTGTAATAGTGTATACCTGTTTGATAAAAGATGATACTTCATTTTGCATAGTAAGATTCCACTACACTTCATATATATCCTTCGTTATCTCTCTATACCTTGTAGATGCTGACTAGTAAAAGCTGGAACTATCATTTGTTTTCTAAAATCAGCTGTGAATATCACTAAATCTGAACCTTCTCTCAACCCTATTAGCAGCAGTTGGGCTTATCTTTCCAGACTCATGACTTAATAAACTGCATACAGTCGAAGTGATGAAGACATTACCTTTTAGCATGGTCCTTCTAATATCCTCATTTGGCACTTGAAACAAACACGCCTGTTTGATGAATCTATATCCTTCATACCTCTTAAATGTTGGCTAAGGAAAAAATTGTTGCTTTCATGCTGAATTAGACTTCTTGATGACAGTCTTAGATGATGATTGTTTCTTTCCTTAATCAAATAACTCTCATATATGATGTGAATGAGAAGTGTCCTTATGATATGTCAGGCTCTACCCTTGTGGGAGCCCGTTTTACTCCACATATCTAATGAAATGATCTCGAACATGATGAACCTATTCCTACACATTGAAACAAACATGTTAGAAAAATAAAAGAAGCTGAAAGCTTCCATTGAGTTATGTTTTTCCTCTTGATTTTTGTAATCATCTAATGGATGCTTGATCGATTGTATTCTATATTTCTGTTGGTAGCATAGGTATATGATAGGATTTTATTTTTCATTGGTTAGAGACCATCTCTAACGCCATTCTTTATCTTTCCTGCAGATGTTTTTGGAGCTGAAACTGGAAATGGAGCTGGAGCTAGAACTGGCATCACAACATTCCTCAACTTGTCAATGATTCATCATTCCAAGCAATGAAGAATCACTTTCTACCCTATGCTTACTCTATTTTCAGTTGTATATTTTTCTTTTGCTCATGCACCCCTTATTTGATTGTAAAAATCAAAATAAGTTACTCCCACGACTTGTGTGGGATTCAACATTTTTTCAAGATGAATAAAAAGCATTACTATGCAAGTCTTCCTTAATTTTTTGTTTTAAATGCTTGCACAATAAAACTATGATTCAGATGTAAAATGATCTTCTATGACGATCAATGAATACTTCAAATAGATCAATGAACATTTCTATACCTATCAATAATGAATTTCATTTAGCTCTACTTGTTTGAGCTCGAAGTGAAAAATAGGTAATAGTTAGTCCACAAAATATAATAGATCATTATAGCCAGCATGTAGAGGATAACTCAATACATTGTCACAATAAGTGCATCACAATAGCTTCTCCTTCATAATTTCCTTCTAATGTTCGAATGAGAATAAAACTTACTTATATATGCATCTCAATTGATTTTTTTTATTATACGTTGACCTAAGACCTTTTAATTCTCAAAAGATCAACACTAAAACATTTAATTTTAATTAGGTCCCCTTTGAGGTCAAGGATGCCCACACACCTAACTGGATGTTGTTTGCTCAAATTTTTCAGGGTGTTAGGGGTTTTAATTTATTTTCATAATTTGGCCCTAACACAAAAAAAAATCTTATTATAATTAATTTTGTAGGTAAAATAGGGTGTCCATGTAGTGTGAAATTGTTAGGGTCAACAATTTATGACACTACAATTCCAGACATACTTGAATCTTGTCAAATCTATGTGAGGAAGTAATACTCCCTAGTATACAAAAAGTATGAAATGACCTAATATGACAACGACGATTGTTTATGCAAGAATCCAACTCAACACACACAAGGTAAGTATTTACCTTGGTCATGTTAGAAGAACACCCCACAAGCATGACATATGAAAAGAAATAATCATGCCTCATTCTATGCTTCTCTAAACAAACTAAGATATTAAAAGATCGAGGTGGTCTTAAGTAAGAATTAGGAGACAAAAATATAAATCAAAAAGAAAAATACTAAATGATAAAATAATTCAATATCCATCATATCGCTTGCCAAAGAGGTGTGCTTGATATTTGATTTTTCCTATTGTAGGAAGGATACATCCATTAAGGTAGGGATCAAGATGATGGATTGATTGATTAGGCAATAGGTATGTAGGTTCCAAGTTGATTCAACAATGGTCTTAGCTTGTGATTGTTGTAAAAGTTTGATGGTTTTGCATGATGTATAGTTTTTTTTAGTGTCAATTCTATGTGGTGATGGTTTATTATGGATGGGATGATGATAATGATAATGATATTTTTTTATGAGAAGAGAAATGATGAAATGATGATGTTAGAATAATAACGTGAAATGATTAAGATGATGATAATGATGATGATGAGCAATGAAGGGAGATGAATGTGTAGAATACCAAATACCACTTGAGATCTTTTTATTAAAGTTGATTGATTTGATTGATTGATTGATGATAGTGATAATATCGTTGGAAATAAAAATAATACAAGGATTGTGTTTTTAACAATAAGAACAACATTATGATTGGGAAAGATACATCCCAATGATAATATTTTGGAAGAAGTGAATCAAGATTTATAGCAAGGCTAGGCATAAATTGTTTAGATGGTTTGATATCACACTTGAGTTTATGGAAAGATGAGATTGATGGGGACTGTTTGGATTGTGAGTGATGGAGGATAGTTTAATAGAAAAAAATTATTCATGGGATGGTGGCAAATTCTCATTTTTTAATTTTTTCATGGAAGCTATCAATATGACTAAGTGAGCTAGAAGACATATATCAAGATTTATTCTAAAGAAAGATGTCATCACCTACCATCAATGTCTAACAAGGCATGAAATACTATGTGTATGTCTAGAAATCAAGAAAATAGCAAGAATCATAAACAACCACAAAAACCATACATGATTCAAGCAAACTAATTCCAATCTATCAATGAAGAATAAATAAATGCAAGAAACATGAAAGATCAATCAAATGATATACATTTCTCACATCACATATCAAATCACCTCCTTTGTCCTTCTCAATTTTTCTTTGTAAGCTATTGTTGCTCTCATATTTGTATGTGTGCACAATTACAATAAGCTCAAATGGATATGATAGCAAAATATCAAAGATTGTGTTTTTTTTCAAATGAGGATGAAGGCTAATTTTATAAAAAATGCAGGTTTGATGGATGGTCAAGATTTGAGGAAGAACTGACAAGATCAAGGGTGGAGAATTGATGAGAGGAATTGATTGATTTGTTAACTGGTTGCATGATTAATGAACTAAGTGCATGGATCAATCAACTGTTTGCATGATTTAGTTAAGAGATTTGATTGAATTTTTTTAACTCAAACTGAGTGTTAGTGAGCTAGATTGATTGATAAGTAGATTGAAATTGATTGATTAGTTTACTGAGATTTGATTGAATTTTTTTAACTCAAACTGAGTGTTAGTGAGCTAGATTGATTGATAAGTAGATTGAAATTGATTGATTAGTTTACTGAGAATGAGTCTCAGTCAAGAAGTGAGGTGGAAATTAATAATTAATTCAATTAATTAATTATTAATGGCATGTGCAAATGGATTTGATCGATGAGTGGATTGAAAGTAAGTATCAATCAAAAGATGAGTTGGAAATGCATGAGATTTAATAATTAATTTAATTAATTAATTATTAAAGGCATGTCGAAAATAAATTAGATGAATCAATTAAAAAAATTATGTATTTATGGAGAATGGAGAATATTGAGAAATTAATGGATAGATTAAATAATTAAATTAATTATTTAATTTAGGAAAGAGATAATGGACAATTAAATAAATAATAATAATTCATTTAATTCATTTAGAGGAATAGGGATAATTAGTGACGTAATTAATCAAGGAAGAATAATAATAAAGTGAATTAATTAAATAATATGAAATTAGTAATAATTAAACAATTGACAATTATTTAATTATATGGATAAGACAAGAATTAGTGTAAAAATGTCACTTCCAGGCTAGAACAATTTAGTATCTACACTATGAATGGATGAATGGACTAGTGTGATGGAAATGGATAGTTGAGGGTGATGGCAACACATGATGTATCAGGTATTAACAGGTCGATCTTTTGGTGGAACAGCAAGAGGGATGGGGAGGATACTCATTATGCAAAATAGATATAGGATAAGGGATTTGAGTTCCAAGGACTAGCTTGTAATGGGATAACATGTTTTACTCAAAATAATTTTTTGGATAGTGTTATGTAGATTATGGCATATCATGGGATAGTATGTGGTCAAAAGAAATGACCATGTCAAGATTTTTCCAAAAGCATGTTTAAAATTTTGTGCTCCTAGTCATTATCAAGATCAAGGTGGATAGGTAAATTGGATGAAAAAGGAATGGATTAGATGGATAGTGATATTAAGATAAAATAACATGATGGATGAGAAAAATGCTCCCAAATGGAATGGTACATTTAAATAATTTATTTTACACATGATGCCCACTAATGAGTTTTCATCGTGGTACTTGTCCAAATTTCCATAAGAATGGTTTTCACTATTGGATGAATTATTTCTCTTTACTTTTTTTTTTGAATGATCATCCACTATGTGGGACCACCTAGTGATGTTGATGTAGATGTTGTCACAATATTCTAATATTTTCCTTCCTTGAGAAGTTGCTTTACCAAGATAAGGGAATTTGTATATAGCCTATGGATGTTATTATGATTCTTGTTGATACTAGGATTGGCTTTATCTAAATTCATACATTGTGATATAGTGCCATTAGAGTCCTTGTGACAAAGTGGTGTTGTCAAAATATGATGAATGTGGGATTTGGGATTTTTGGATTTTCAGTAAGATGTTGGATTTTGATGGTAGATGGGAGATGTGGATGAATGACTTAGTAGTTTGGATGTAAGCTTTTTTAATTTTCCAAACTTGGGATGGTGGACAATGGATTGTGGATATCAAATTTTAAGTATGTTTAGGAAAAACAATTTTATACACCTTGTGTGTTGGTATTGAAGACCGTTTTGAAGGAGGTCCATTTGTGATTAATAGAAGGTCCTTTTGATGTGGCTCCATAGTTTCATTGACTATTGGATTTATATTTGGACATGATGATATATGTGATCCAATTTACTTTGGGATCCATTTTGAATTTATATATCAACTTTAAATTTTGGATTCATTAGATTCAAAATTTTGATTTTGATATTTTTCTTTGTATGGATTTTTCATTTTTTGGTCCCAATTAGTGGGTTGAAGGATTTAGGAGTGATGGTTTATGATGCAGATAGGAGTGTTGAGAAAAAACTTATTAGAAGGGCTATTTATGACCCCTATTTTGATGTGTGTATTAGATGAAGTTTCCTTCAATATCATGGAGGTACCACTAACATCATTAGATTTCTTGATTGATAAATAACTAAGACCTTGATATTTAAGATTGTCAAAAAATTGTAATGGCTCCAAAATACCTTGTTCATGTAAGCCTAATCATTTTCCTTGATACTGCATGCTTTGACAGATTTTATTTGTAATAGGATATGTGTTGTTCTAGAAAAAATCTTCTAACTCTTCTTTATGTCATTGGGAATCATCAATGGTGATTATATTCTCATTAGTATGAAAGTTTTCTTTGACAAAAGTGAGTAATCTGAGTTAATAGAATATTGGTGATTTCTTTGTATTCATGCTTGTTTCTTTATAATTTTATGGGATTTTGATTGAATCCATAGTAATTTGTTTATCAATATCTTTGACATGAGTTTCGAGACTAAGGCAGTTGACTTGTGTCCCAAAATACATTGTTGCATCAAGGTCAATATGAAAACCCTTTTTGTGATCATTTTCTGGAATAGAATCATGGAGTCCCAGGAATTCAACTATAAATTCATCATTTTTAAATGTGTTTAGAGAGAAAGACTCTTATTCTAGATGAACAAGGGGAAGATCATCTATGTGTCTAGGGGAGACAAGTGTCTCATCTATGGAAGTGGAGGTTATTGGAATATAGATGGGATAAAATTTAATTTTTGGATCATGGATGGAATGAAAAGGGATGATGATATAATCATGCAATTCTAAAGAGATGGTATGTTGATCAATTATTGTAAGAGAATAAATATTAAGATCATCTACATGGAGTATTTTGAGTAACTTTATCTTGATTAATTTCATGGCTTGCTTCTTTATGCTTTGGATTATGCTCTAGAAATAGATCTAATTCTAATAATTGGGTATGGATAGGGGACTCTTGGATGGCCTCAATATTTTGGTATGGTAGTAATTGATTTTTGAATAGGAATCTTTGGAGTGGGAATGATAGGTGATGAGGGAATGATAGTATTTTGTTTAGGATTTCTTGATCATATATGGGGTATTTATCAATGACTGGATTAGCTTGGATTTCATGATTATCTATCATGAATAGCCCTTGGAGAAAATTATAAAAGGTGACATTATAGGATGGGTTTTTTGATAGGGATGGTGTGGATTGATGTTGCAAAGATTTAGGGGATGAAGGATTGGAAGGAGAGATGGAGGCTTCTTGTTAGGAAATATTGTATTTTAACCCATGCTCTTAATTCATTTCCTACATAACCCATAAGAGATAAGCATGCATACAATTTTTCCAAATGCATAGAGCAAAAATAAAAGCCACAAGATAACACAAGATATACTCTAGGATAACCTTCAAGAGGGAAAAACCCAGCCTCCAAAATCATCCATACTCCATCATATTATTCAACAATAAAGCAATACAAGAGTTATAATGAATACCTCTAAAGCATCAAGCCTTCCAATGCATTCCCATGTGTCCAAGCATGAATCCACACATCCCATGACATGCTTCACAAATTAACTCCACAAGAAGACTCAATAATGACAGCAAACCCACTTAGCCAACCTAAACCACTACACATGTGTATGCTTTTATAGACACAAGCTCACACACAATACAACTAGTGGTAAGGTGAAACCATGTACCACAAAACCATGTGAATACAAAACCACTAACCCCTTATTTAATATTGCATACTAAGACATCACATTATTTAATATTTTCCCAAATATTAAATTATTAACACGTCTCCCACACAAATAATAATAATACAATGTTACAATACATCATCAAGTGGACCCCAAATAATTACCTAGTGCGATTAACAACATCACCACACCACCAAGGTGTATCAAAACTAAATAATTATTTAATTACAACATTATAATAAATAATTTTATGCAATTATTTACAACACCATATCTCAACATTCTCCCACTTGTATACATTGCATAAGGGATCAATGAATGAAATACATCATCATAGCCATCCATGAAACAACATGAATTTGTAACATGCTATCGTGCTCCATCAAGATACCTACAATAAGAACAAAGTGACCACCATCTCAAGCAAGAACTTCTCTCATCCTCCAACATGCCACCTATGGAAGAAAAGGAACCATGCCAAGGTGAAGATGCACCAATCCATGAGCACAAGCATCAAATCCAAGTGATAACAAAGGCTCTAACCAAGTTGTTGTCAACTAAAAAATCCACACGATCACAAATAGAATCCACAACACATGCTAATACATCCAACCATACATACCTCCAAGGTATCAATACAACAGTAAACTCATGCCAAGAACATATGCATCCTGTAAACTGCAATCACAAGCTCCCTGTATCAAACCTGTCAATGCAGTACATACATATCCAAAAAATCCCATTTCATAGGTAATGTCAAAGAATATCAAGTCTACCAATCAACACTATACATCAAGGTGTGATAAGTAAATCAAAGCATGAAGTACCAAGAACAATAACAATGATCCACACATGCAACCCATAAAGTTTCATAATCTCTCACAACATGTTGCCACCATCCTCCCAAAAATATGAACATCCAAGGAAGGAACCATGAAGAAGAGAAAACTTTTAAATCATAATGTCCTCCTACCAACACCTCAAAAAGTGTATTGTTGTGTCAAGTATGATCTCCTAGCAACCCCAAAAGAAAAGCCTCAACAACATCCATAACACCCAATCTCATAGATCAAGTACAACATATGAATCAATGTAACAATGCCAAACTGGATGTAAGCCTCTCTAATCAACAAGATCAAACTCAAAGTAACCACCCCCATAACTAGAAATCAACCCATAAACCGTCTCCTAACAATCCTCATTAAAGAATGATATCATAAACTCAAATGCACAAGGAGATAACCATGCCATAACATCCCTTAGAATGAATCCTCTAGAACTAACTATCCATAGCTCAAGATCCATATCTATGAAAGATAAAGCATACACACTAATGCTAAGCAATCCTCAAATGAGTATCCATAATCAACCACCATGAATCAACTCAATCCCATGAGAAAACAAAGCACAAAACATAACACATCTGAAATATATAATGGGAAAATTCCTCTCAAATAACAAGCTACCGAGTAGACCAAGAGTGGAACTGTGAATGCTCCTCTAGGATAACCAAGCCATCATGACTCACTCCAAGAACAATCTCCTCTATAGGTCTATACTAGGTGAACTCAGTCTTCCTACTAAAACCTCCAAAGAGTAACCATCTCAAGCAAATGTCTCTAATCACAAGAGAACTCTAACCATCACCTACATCTCTATGTATCCATGAGCACCTGTAACTGATCAATCCATGCCAAAATCCAAATTCAACATAGCACCATCATGAAGTAATCAAGAAAATGATCAATGTACTCAATACAAAGAGAATCACACACGATCAATGTCAAAGCTCCAACCATAGAATTAGGAACCTATCATGACAACATGATCTAACCATCTCCTCCTAGGAGATCACATGCACATAACATACATCTTGTTCTCAAGAGAATATGTAATATTCCAAACTCTAAACTAGTATCAAGAGTATAACATGACATCATAACAATCACTCTAAACCAAGAATACATATCTCCAATCACATGAAGATAACCATACCTAATGATGCATCCACATCACTGCCAACAACTCCCACTGAACCGTGATACAAGCTACACATGGAATCATGACTACCATCCTCTCCATGAATATCATCCAGGTCTACACACACTCAACTGCAATGTCAGTAACATACAAGTAAACCAATATCTCCAAGCCAAGAAGATACATACAACCGCCATCAAAACATCATAAACCAATCCAACACCACCAATTCATCATTGTCAAAAGCTCCCACTAAAAGTGTATAACCAATGAATGTAACAAGCTATCATGGCATCGTGATCAAACCACATGCTACAAATCCCATGAACCAACTAATCAAGTACTCAAATCATCCATCCTCTCAATCCTGAAACAACATACCAATGCACAAATGACCATAGATAAGGCCAACTAATGAAATTTGCAACAATAATGAATCAAACCTAGTGGATATAGACAGTCCACATCTGAGTCATCCCATTGTAATCAATAGGTTGTGCACACCTACCAACTACATAACTCATAGATCCAACCACTGAAACATGAAAACTCATTATCACATTAGTAACCTGTAGATCGAGATATCAAAGAAGATAATCCTGTAGACATCAAGACTCAAACACCAAATCAACCACTAATCTGATTTTCCAACCATGTCCACAACCGAGTAATCATATTCAAGGAACCAAATAAGCATCAAGAAGATAAGTACAATATCCTAACATCAAATTGTACCACCACCAAACACCACATACATGATCATGTCGTTTCAATGCATTAAAGTGTACCTGCATATCCATGACACCACAACCATATCCATCATTGTACCTACACTCAACTATCACCCATACAAGACTCCAAGTCTCAAACCATGTCCTACCATGTCCTCAAAACCGAAGACAACCTATGTAGTTGTCACCATCAAAGTCCCAAATTTGAAAATCACCTGTAAACCTATACCAGGAAGCACCAATCTGATAATCAGTTGTAGCATCATAAATAACATATAAAAGCATTTACTCCCTCAAGGTTTCACCTCTTGACTCGTCTAAATGCTCACATAAACACACCATGAAACTTAGGCACCTACAAGCGATCAAACAAGTACCAAGATCAACTTGTTCTTCAAACTGATAAACAATCTAAACCACTATGTAGTACACTACAAATTCTCTCCAACGCCTATTTGAAATCAAAAATCCGATTTTGTATGCAAAAGTTATGACTCAAACCATGTAAATGAGAACATCTGACTTTCAGGCTCCAAAAACATGTCAAAATGGAAGAATCAAGGAACCACACCTATACCACTACGTAGTTCTTGGAACTAGCTTTCCAACAACTACAAGAAGTTAAAAAACTGACATTGTGGGCGAAATTTATGCCTCTAGGAACAAAAACTATCCAATTTGACTATAAAACCAAGTTTGGTGGGTCCCACTCCATAACAAATATTAAAATTTTAAAAATTCATGATTTTTCATTTAATATTTTTTAGCCAATAGGCTATATTTTATGCGAGCTTCCAGCCGAGAATTTTTCTCACGCCACATAATTTGTCTCATGCCGAAAAATATTGCCAGAAAACATGATGAACGAACCCCTACTGGTGGCTATCTGTAAACCCACCTCATGCTCGTTGAACCTGCTACGGAGCTGCTTGACCATTGCCTATATTTGTTGTGAAGTGGAGTTGCTTCATCATGGCCAATATTTGTTATAGATCTACTTCAGATGGTGAAACATTCCTCGCCCCACGCCTGAAAGAAAATGTGGAAAAATCCTATCTCGAGGTCAAGGTTCTAGTAGCCCTAAAACACCGATATGTCTAGACCTACTTTTCATTTACTGTGAATAGATTGTAGTAGTTGTAGCGATATTGGTTTCAGTTTTTCTAATTTAAAAAAAAATCTACTTTGGTAAGGTTTCGTAATAGTTTTTCTGCAAACTCTTCCTGTTTTGGCTCACCGCCATCGTTGACAACATGATGCAATTTGTGCAGAATCTCGAGGTAAGGGTTTAGTAATTCTGATGTTATCTACTATTTTCCTTACATAATTTTATGTTAGTTGAATGGGGAAAATTTCCTTTGTGAATTCTTATGTAGTTTTATTTTCTTTTTGTAAATCTATGCTTGATTATGACATCACTTTGACTCTCTTTTGTTTCCTTTTTTATAGGTCGTTTCAAGTCCAGATCATCTTTAGTTGAAGTTTCCAAGTCAGTTCACTAGCCAATGTCATTAAATTGTGGCATATGGTTATTGTGAAGAGGGCATAATTTGACATCCCTACCATATTTTTTGGGTACCCTTGTCTGTAAATCATGGGGAGGGAAAGCTTTTTATCTTAGTATTTTTGTAGTATTGTTTGTAATATAAATAGTGCATGATTTGTTAGTATAAATTGTTTGCTTCACAGATTAACCCTTATACACTTATATGTAAATCAATACCTTCGGGTAATAGAATAGGGCCTATAAATTATGTGGACAAGGTGTAAAATATTCTTAGTTCATGCGTGTATTAATACCAATTTGTAAACAAGTCCTTAATTTATTTATTTTTTTCAAACAACCTACACCCTAAAGGTTTAGTTTTAATTTTTGTTAAGAGTTTAAATCTAACTATATGATTGTTCAAGTTCCTCATAATACACAGTTCAAGGGTTTTCTATTATTCCATTCTTGTTGTCAATTTGATTTAATTAATTAAAGGGTTTAGAGATCTAATCTTATTTGACCACAACCTTTAACACATTAATCCCCTTTAGAGGTTCATATAGTTCCTTCCTTTACCTAGTGATAAATCTTCAAAAGTATAACTTCCATTCTTTATTTGTACTAAGGTTCATGTAAGAAAATATGTTGCTCCCACAACAACCATAACTTCAAGAAGTAGCATTACTATTGTATTTTATAATTATTGACTAAGGAAGCCAACTAAATAATGTTTCTTTATTAATACACATTATGATGTCTTATAACACTATTTTTGCACTTTATAAAAAGACTATGTTTCAGAACTCAATTATACCTTTTTAAGTTTTAATAAGTTTAATGCCAAAAGACTAGATTAACGTCTTAACCCTTGTTAGCTAGACTAAGTCCTCCACCTTCTTTACTTAAATCAAGAGAACCTATTTTGTCTGATTAATTCTTAAAAATCAAATGCTTTCAATAAAACATTTGTTTGAACCATGGATTTCATTCAATCTTCGACCATTAGGTGCATCACAACTCTAACTAGGTTGGATATTAACTTCTATATCCTCCTTTTCTATACAAGGTAAGTCATCTAGGATTTTCAAATGTTACAATATTTTATTCTAGCTACCACAAGGAGGTTTGCACATTTATCCACACACACACACAACCCTTAGTGCCCAAATTGTTCCTAGAGTTCCCTAGAGTTGCAACCTAGGGCTCTGATACCAAAATGTAATGCCTAAAATTTTAACTAGAAAAACCCAACTATTTTTTTTTGAACATTTATTTAAGTAACTACAATAGTCTTACTAGCCATAGTGTGATTGTTGTTCTAGTTATACGGCTTTATATTGACCATGCCTTTGCATGTAGAAGACATTAAGTGAACACTATAGCTTTGAAATATAGTTGACATTAATTTATTTGGAAGACTCATAAGGTAGAGTTAATTTTGTCTAAATTTGATGGTGTAACTACGAACCCAAGAAAGGACTTAAAATAACCCTTAAAATATGATACAAACTCAAGAGATCCATCCAATTATTATTATTTTTTAACATAATGGTCACTCTTCCTAATAGGTTTAATATTATTATTAATACACATCTTCTATCTATCAACCTTGCTATCCTCTATTTTATTGATACAAATGTTAATATGTTGACAATGCTATATCATTAATCTCAATCTTAATATTATTATCTATTTCCATGTTCACACTCCATTATTAAAAATGATACCAATCCAACACCATCTAGAAGTATTACTATAAACATTAAAGTATTATCCTAACTTATTTAAGCTACATAATATTAAATGTAAGATTTGTATGCATCAAAGACTATCAATAAACATTAATATCATGTGTTAACATCATTATTTGGTTTATCATACAAGAATAAAACTATTACTAATTATTAAACTTGATCATAATAGTGTTATTTCCTAACCATCTTTCAAACATGATGAATTGTATTATTATTCAAGTAACTATCAATAATAACAATTGACGATATAATTATGAAATACATAAAAAAAATATTATACATTTGTGGAATCATAAATTATCACTTAAACGATTTCTAATAAAATAAAATGATAAAATATTTTATGATAACAACATTGTTGCTTAATTTACCATCTTTTAATGAGAGTTATTAGTAATTTTCTCTCAAATAAAGAATACACCCATTGTATAGAATTTAATTTCAATAATAATTTTGAACAATAACTAATCCTTAACAAAATCGTATTAATTAATTTAAATTTATTAATGTAGTTATTTTTTTAACTCTATCTGAATTTCACATAATAAGTGTGCATAATATCACCATTTAATAAAATCAGTTCGTTGCTATATGAAAGGTGGCTATATATACAATTTGATAATCATTTGAAATCCATTTTGAAACATTTTATGGCGCCATAATTTGGCAATGGGTGTGCAAAAGTTAGGTCACGAGGCAAGAGTCAAGGTGAAGCCCTAAACTAGTTGCTCTAATTTGTTTTTCCTTCCTGGCGCCGCCCTAGGCAGATTTTTAAGGAGTTTATGGCACTAAAAGAATGAACAAATGCCTTCTTCCTCAGCATTCTTTGGAGGCTATGTTTGCTTCAGCTGTAGGTTTTATTTATTTTTTTTATTTTTTTGGAGGATGGAAAACGAACAAGATGGAACCAACTTCTCCAGCCACATTTGAAGATTCATATAGGCGTATACATGGAAGAATATCTTCATTCTATTTACTGCCTTATTCTCCTTATGTTACAGATTCAACATTAAAATTGCATATTTCCAAGGTATGTAAGTGTATAGATTACATATTTAATCTTCAGTATTCAAGATACCCTTAATCTCTTTTTTAATATAAACACAGATCCCATCCCTCTTCTTTTGTTTTAATAAATTTTATCCTAATATATGCAGCTGTGAAAATTCCCTAAATCTCTAGTGTTATGCAAAAGGCACAACCTCTTCTGAGTATTCCCACTACAAGCACTGCATTTACTTATATGCCAATATTTTCCTTACTGTTTATGCAGGATTAATGCCTACAATTCATTATTCTCAGCAACAAATCTGTTGTTTCTCCCTTTGTTAATAAATCATTATATTATTTTATTTATTTATTAATCCTTTTCTCTTTTCCAGATCTGCATATTGTAGAGACTTTTATATTACCTAGCGTTTGCATTGACATTCAACAGATTACAAAGGAGTGAAAAATATTTATTTATTGCTAACCTTCTAATGTTACATACCAAGATTAACAATAAATGTTGTTATTTCAGAATAGCAAAATTCCTTATTATTTTGTATGTGGTTGCTGCTACAGAACAAAAATATATTTTTATTTAAATTTTATGCTTTGTTACACAAGATGTATTTATTGTACTGTAATAAAAGTGCATTTTTTTTAAAGTTTATGCTGCTGTTACAAAACAGCCAAAGTAGTATTTCGTTCTTTAAATTTATTTTATATTTTACTATTCTTATAGATCAACAATATATATATATATATATATATATATATATATATATATATATATATATATATATATTTGTTGTTGTCACAGAAAACAAATACATTTTTATTTAATGTTATACTGCTGTCATAGAACAGCAAATGTAATATTTTTTTTTGCTTGTTGTTACTATTTCATTTTATATTCATTTAATACCATACAGATAAAGAAAAAAAAAACTGAAATAAATAAATCAGATTTAAATTACCTAAAAAAAATAAAGTTTCTAGAATACATATGATGCATATTTATATATTTATATGTTATTAGCATACACTACAACTTAATATTTAATAATATAAAGTCTTTTTTTTTTTTTTTCCTTCTTCTTTGATTAATTATGTTTTTAAAACTTTATTGCATCCTCCAACAAATGACTATACACTGCATTATATTTTGAACCACTTGATTTTATTAATCAACGAGTTCAAGTTTCTCCTTTCTTATCTTTCCTTGTTTTTTAACAAAAAAAAAAAAAGAATACATATACTTCCTATATAATCACATTTATTTATTTCCAATAACATGTAAAGCAAGTTGAAATACTCATAATATATCTATTGAGAGGATCTACTCATTTATAAATATTTTAAATGAACATATCTACTCTATCAAGAGTATTGTTTTCACCAACATACTCATTTCAAGTCTTGGGTAGTAAGAGTAGGAACCTTCAACAAAATTTTCTTTGAAAATCTATGTCCATAACCTTATCATTATCATTATAAACAAATGCCAATTCTCTTTCATTTACTCAATGAAATTACTCTTTGTCACAACTCCTCTTTTAATAAAAACTCATAAGTATTTTTCCTTCCTCTTTACAATAAGGTACAAACTTTTATAAACTACCCATAATGCAATTGGTACATAGAAATGTCACAAATGCTAAGCTAATGAACAATACTTGCTCTATTACAAATAATATTAAGAAAAGTAATAATTTTCATGCCCATGAAATAAACCTTGCTTGACAACCAAATACTGATTTTTGATACAACAAATAATATTTAAGAATAAAATGCATAAGAACTTTCTCTCTTTTTTTTTTTCTTTTCTTCATTTAATAACTTGCTAAGTTTTCATTATTACAATAATACATACAAATAAAATGAACAACATGCCAATAAATGCAAGCTTGCTCTCCACCCTACCGTAAATGGTATCATGAAGCCTCATAGGGCTCTAACCATTCCCCCGAGCAACCACATTTAAATAGACCCAGGATAATGGAGTCTTTATATACCCTCAAAGAGGTTTAGAATAACATACATCGAAATCACCTCTATCAACATGTGCATTTTACTTCAAGAAATGAACTCCCCTACTCTATTTTCTCACTCAAACACAAATAATTACATAAACAACACACAATGAAATAACAAAATATTTTCAAGGAGAGGGAACTTATCTCTCTACATAGCTTGTAGGGATGAGTCTCCTTTACTCCAACATGATATCAAGCTTGAATCCTCCAACTTCAATATCCAAGGTCTTCTTTCTTTCTTTCTTCTTCATACTCTCTTTCCTCTTCTCAATACTTAACCAAAAATTCTCCAAAAGGAGAAGTGGGTAACATCCATTTCCTCTTTTCCATCCAAGTATATAGGAATTCAACTTGAATTCACTTGAATGAGAGAGAGACACTTGTCACTCTCTCATTTGATCTTTCAACACACATCCCCACAAGTTCTCACACATGTGTGAGACTTTTGGGGAGATGGGGAGTGTACTATGACACTCTACCCAACATCCCTTACAAGGTGGCTTCACACATGTGAAAGCCTTGATACTCTTCCCAAGTTCATTAATGAACTTTGGGGAGTGTGGTGGGAGAGTGACAATTCCCTTCTCCCAACTCCCAAGAACTCAATTTCGTCACATTTTTTTAAGTGGACTTTTGAAGGGTCATATCATGTCCTAAGGACAAAGTCACATGTCCAAAAGATCCCCCTCCCATAGGTATAGGCCTTAGGGGTCTATTTTTGCACTAATATCAAAGAAATTGACCATACAACACCCTAAAAAGACAACTTTAAAGGCCAATTCGAAATTCAAGACCTAACTAAGGATTTGAAAACCCTAATAGATCTTACACTCTTAACCACATGACTATAATCAATAAGGATCCAAAAAGTACCTACACTAAGCCACCAATCATTAAAACCCTCCACTCAATTAACAACTTAGACAAAACCCTAATTACCTCTTAGGTCATAGGGTAAAAAAATTCAAAACTTCAAAAGATAAATATTTACTTGGGTCTAGATTGTTCCCCCTTATTACCCTTGGCATTACTCTCACATGTATTTTTCCAAATACATGTTGGGTTAGAAATATAATAAATACCTGTTCAAAATATCAATAAGATCAAATTCAATGGTTAGTAAATCCTAATACACATGTATATTCATTTCTTTTCCCTATAAAAGATGGAAACTTCGAGCATGCATGAAATATTAATGAAAACCTAACCTTCATTAAATAATTTATTTACACTACTAAATTTACTCTTGGACACTCTCCTTCCTCTAATAAAATTCATCATTCAACTTGATATCTAATTTATATAATTTTTCCTCAAATTATCCTACCTTAGGTATACCCCTCATTGGTTATAGTCATCCTTTAAATTTACCTTGATGTTTCTTGGTTAGTGATCCTTCTGGAAACTTCTCCCTGATCTTCCAAAGTCCTGCTTTGTTCCTACCCATTATCATTTTCCAAGTAACATGACACTTATTAGCAAGATTCAAACTAATATTAGATACACAAAATTTCT
Organism: Sequoia sempervirens; assembly: GCA_007258455.2. Taxonomy (NCBI): domain Eukaryota; kingdom Viridiplantae; phylum Streptophyta; class Pinopsida; order Cupressales; family Cupressaceae; genus Sequoia; species Sequoia sempervirens. Next base: position 17,053,604 of record VDFB02075321.1, read on the forward strand.
TAGCTCATTTTGATCTAAGTGTATTCTTCATATGATACTTGTTCAAGAATCTAAATATTATCTTCTCACATTCATCCTTAACGGTTTGTCCATTTTCATTTAATGAAGGGAAGTAGTCACAATAATCATTTAAAATAGTAATAAAATCAAAATATTAAACATGGAATTAGGTTAAATCATCACTTTATTCACCAAACTAGGATAATTAAACTTATCAATGTGTGACACAATCTATAGATAGGGTTGGGCCTCACATAAAACAACCTATGCATGTATTTTCCTTTGTAGTTGGCCTTTGCAAATTTATGTGTTGTGGATTTCATTCACTATACTTATAGACTGTGGCTTTGTGTTCTTCTATATATCCATCTGCTCTTTGTAAAAACACATACTTTCAGTGCATATGTTTTGATTCATTATTTCCATGCTTCGTTCTGGGTTTACTCACTCATGGTTGCAAATATAGGAAGTGGCTAAAGCCAAGAAATATGAATGCATTATTCTCCCTTATGCAAACAATAGATGAGATTTGAAAACTTGTGGCTTTATTTTTATTTCTTCCTAGAAGAAAGAAGAGAAATTCTCTATTATGGGTTTGTTTTCTTGAAACCCCACCTTGAGATCATTGTACATTTTAGGTATTTAATTTTCTAGTATATGAGAGGGGTATGTGCAGGATCATGATGGGCCAAAAAGTGGCAATATGATGGATATTTGTAGGGTATGTGGCTGGCAACTTTTTCTTTACCCAAAATTGTTGAAATGAAAAGGGTTTTTAAAGGAGATTCTTAGCTTTCCACCAACATAAATTATGCTTTACTTTGAATTTAATAAATAATTATTATTCATTTTTTATTTGAATTATGACTAAATTCCTAATTGATTGGTAGATTGAAAAATATTTATAGATTTCAAACGGTATCACATTTTTTGAATCCAAAACATGCATCACATTCTATGCTTTGCATACTATAGGATTAAAAAAAGAAACATTGAATTTCATGAAGTTTTGACCAAGTTAAGGTGGTCAGACATACAAGTTTTTATATTTTTTAGATGTTGTAATAAAAAATTCATAATGAATTATTTACTTGGAAAAAAATTACAATTTTTTTTGCATCACATCTAGACATGAGTCCTCTACTTATGTCTAAAATCTTCTAAAAGAATATTATCATTTTATAGTGGTTAGGGTGGTCAAACAAACACCTACTTATTTTTTCCCTGAAATTTAAGTACTACTGTATTGAAATTTCAAATTTTCACCAAATAGATCTTTTTAAACAAATAAACCTAGTAGTTTAGTAACTACATTCAATTTTCTACAGATTCTATTCTTACATATATTTGAAATAATATAGATAACTTATTCAAATTTTTATGTCAAGTTCCCTAACTCTAATTTTTCTGAATTTTTTGCCACTCAAGGGCATGTTTTTTCCATGATGATCCTGCACATACCTAGAGATGAAAAATTGTGTACAAACCTCAGAAAGAAATGAGACTATGATATTTCTATCCTTTGAGATTTTTCTATTACCTTGATTTATCTTATCTTTTCTCCCTATGCTGGTCTAATGATAGCCCCACTATGTTGTTTCATCAAATTATTTGTGAACATTTACTTACTCTTCAGAGATCTTTTCACCATGCTTTGTATTTGAGAAAATATGTAAAGAAATTATTGAAGGAATGAATTTATGAATTCTATCTGTGTGGACAACATTATTTCATTTAGATAATGCATCTTTCACTATTTATCTTTCCTTGTATTTGATGTGAACACTTTTGGTATTTATTCACTATCAATACTTTTACCATGATCTTGCTATGATTGTGATATTATTCTCTTCATCTGAGGTTGTACATTGTACATTCTGAGAGTCTCCTACTCTTCCTCATTTTCATCTTGATAGTTTGTTTCTCCTCGAAGTTGTACAGATATTTGTGATAATTTTTTGTTGGTTCTTATACCTTGATACTTCCTGCTCATTCTTTATAGATCATTGCATCATGATTGTCTCTTTAATGCATTTGAGTCTCTAAACTTCATTTAATTTATGGTGGCTACTCATGAATACTATTTTCTACTTTTCTTATGGGCATGTATTCTCTTAATAATACTTGACTATTTCATTTGTTTACACTTTACCAGTAAACTTCATGACCATCCTCTATTTTTTACTGTTACATTCATAATGTGAAATGACAACATTAAACATGAACTGGAATAGAATTACTAAGATAGCATGTTAGGATCAACCCTTGTGGGAGCCCATTTTTACTCCACATGCTATATTGTTTGAATGAATTGAACCATGAAATGAAAGATGAACCTGTACCTACATAATGAGTAAACTAGTTAGAAAAATAATGAAGTTCAATGCTCATTCTAATGATTTGATTCTCATTTGGTGATCTGATTTGACTCTTTTGCATTTATTTGATAATGAATCAATTTATTTAATGCATCATAGCTATAAGTTATATGTCTATTGATGAAACATGTGATTAAATTTCATGTCGTGAGATCTAACAAAATCTTTCAATCATCTATAGGTGCATCTAGAGATAAAAAATGAGAGGAGCTGAAGGTGGAAGGATCATGATGGATATGATCTATTATGATGTGTTTTTCCTTTAATTAATATTTAGATGTATAGTTTACATACATTGTTGGATTAAATCAATTCAATCATTCCCATGGCTTGTGTGGGATATTTAAGGATTCTTTTCATCTTCAATGAATGAAACAACAACATTGTATACATTTTCATTTTCAAATGAATTAAATATAGGATATTATGCAATTTGTATAATCTCCTTCTATTGTAAATCATTGCATAATAAAAATAAACTTCTTTTGAAATTTCAAATGCAAATGATTAGGATTAGCAAAAAATTATGAATTACATTTCACCTTAGATGTAACAATTATTGCATTTCAAAAAAGATTTCTTTGGTCAGGGGTTGAAGAAAGAAAAAGAATTCCTCTTATTGAATGGGATCTTGTCTGTAGGCCAAAAAATATGGGAGGATTGGGTCTAAGAAAGATCAGAATAATGAATAATATGCTTCTTGCTAAGCAAATTTGGAGTTCTTTTTCATCTAATGGAGAATGGAAAGACATTTAAAAAAGTAAATATATGGCTAATTGTTGATCCCTTAAGGCCCTGCTAGATTCTCCCTCTCTGCCTTGTGGATTAGCTTGTTGGAATGATATGATTACAGGGAGAAATATTTTTGACTTAGGTGTTGGGTGGAATATAAGAAGTGGAAATCAAGCCAAGTTTTGGGAGGATAGATGGTTACTAAAGGAGCCCCTAATTAACAATGAAAGATTTAACAGGTGGGCTAACATTTGCAAAATGAATTTTGGTACTCAAGTCAAGGATTGCTGGTGTGATGGGGGTTGGGTGGACTTTTTCGAACTTAGCCCTGAGCTTGCCCCAATTCACTCATCACTGATAGTTGTTAGGATGGGTTGAAATTAGCAGGATGACCTTTTAGTCTAGACATATAACCCCTCGAGAAACTACTATGTTTCTTTGGTTGTCTCTCTACTGTCCCTCTCTCAAGCCCCCTCTCCTTTCTGGACCAAAGCATGGATTAAACATCTAACCCCTAAAGTCAATATTTTTTTCTGGGTCCTTCAAAATAAAGTTATTATAATTGACAATCTGTGCAAGTGTGGTTTCCATATACCTAATAGATTCTATCTTTGCAAGAATGAGGTGGAGTATGCAAATCACTTGTTTCTCCATTGTATGTATACTACTGCTATATGCGATAAGTTTTTGGCTCTCTCAAACATTTATTGGGTATTTCCTTATTCTATTGAAGATTTTTTCTCTCAATGGAAAGCTCCTTCTCTGAATCCTTTTATTCGACGATTATGGGCTTTCACTTTCCCCTATATAGCCTGGGGTGTGTGGAAGGAATGAAATAACAGACTCTTTAGGGACAAAGAAACTTTGGAGAACAATGTGTTTGAAAAAATCTTCAGGCTAATTATGGAAAATTTTAATAGCATTCCTCAGCAAGAGAATAAACTAGAGGTTGTGGTGTGCTCTCCATATGACTTAAAGATAGATAAGGAGTGGAAGATTAAAAATGATGTGTCAAGGGCTCCTAAACTAGCTAAAAAAGATTGGGAAGGTGTGTGCTAAAGTTTTCCTCTGAGCGGTTGGATTAAAGCCAACTTTGATGGCATGGCTAAGGGAAACCCAGAATTGGCTAGAAATGGAGGTGTGATTAGGGACTCAAATGATATTTTTTTAGTGGTGGTGGAGATCTCCCTTGGATCTCAAACTAACCATGTGGTTGAAGCTATTGGAGTGTTTCAAGTGATTACATTAGTGCTTAGTCTAAATTTTAAAAATTTATGGCTTGAAGGAGACTCAAAAAACATTATTGATTTCCTCCTAGGAAAGTTCCCTCCCTCGTGGACTATCAAGAGCTGGATCAAAGATGCTAAATCCCTTTTAGTAGAATTTGATAAAGTAAAAATATCTCATGCTTTTTGGGAAGCCAACAACGTGGCCAATTTTTTTGCTAATGAGGGGGTTAAATAGAAGGGGTTAGTCACGTGGAAGAACCTCAGGGGTCTGGGCACTGGCACAAGGGCCTTAATTGAATATGATATCATGCATAGGAAAGAAAAACCTTTTTTTTATGATGAAGGACAATAGGGTTAAGTACATCAACATCATTAGATTTGATGGGGTTGTGTTTATTACCTTAACTGGCAGCAAAAAGTGGCATGTTTTGTGGGCTCTTTGGTTTGGCTGTAGCATTTTATTTCATGAATCTTGCTCTGGTAGAGATTTTAGGGAGGTGCTTGTGACAATGGGAGGAGACAAGAAAAAGGTGGAGCTGAAGAGTTATGAAATGCATAAGAGGAACCTAAAGTTATGGAGACAAGTTGAACATGGTGGGTTGCTCCCATTCATTGAAAAGATTCATGGGCCTGATTTGAAGGCCACTTAGTACTTTGAGAAAAACTGAAAGAATGGAGAAATAACTCTATTCGGGAGGAACGTAAGGTGGATGAGAACCTCATAGGGGAAGTCATTGGCATGTCAACAGAGGGAACAAAATTATTTCATGATAGAAAGTTCTTTGATGAGGTGGTTATTAGATTCCCTAGGAAAGACAAGGAGAAGAATTAGCTGATAAAAGTCTCCAACAACTACTTTGAAGTTGATTTTATTGAGTCGTTATGGTGAAAAGTGCTCAGAATCATCATGGAATACATTACCTTAGACAATAGATTCACCAGGGTCTACAACTACCACTTCGGCCTTATCAACCACTTTTGTCACATGGTAAGAGTTTATTTTCCTTACTATCTATATTGCTCCATGAGTAACAGCCTGGAAGATCATAAGAAGGATCCTAAAAAAGTACCCAATTTTGCATACTAGCCTTATCAGGCTTATTTATGAACATTTTCAAAATATGTCAGCCTTATCCAACCCTATCTCGACTTCATCCTCTGAAGATGATGACATAGAAAATAGTGTGTTGAAGGATAAAAAAAAATCCTAACATTGAGTGGCTTGAAGAAGATCCTCCTTCCCCTAACAATTCTGGTAAGAAAACCTGGCAGTGTAAACCCTCGCTTAAGAAAACAAGCACTATCAAAAACCCCAGTAGCTCTATTTTGAAAGAGAAGTCTATTAAAAAGGGTTCCCCTGCTAATAAATTGGTCTCCTACTTAGAGGATGCCCCAGAGGATATTTTTGATGTCCCTGATGCCACCAAGGATTCTTTCTCATCCAATCCTACCATGGACAGAGAAAACATACCTAGATTCCCTAAAGACCTTAACCTTGAAGATCATTATTTTAAGCAGGATCGTGAGTTTCCTGGGGATATCCTGGGCATCGCTAGAAATGGTGTCATTGATTACTTTAGAATTATCGAGTGGGCCTTCCATGAAATTAAGGACCTTAACCTTAGAAATAGGGCCCTCAACAACAAGCTAGAGGATTTGGAAGTTAAAGTAAGCTCCCTTAATACTGTGGAGGGTGGAAGGAAATAGGACAAAATGAGGGTGCAGGCTAAGGATAATGAAGGTAAGGTTGAGTTCCTAGAAGAAGAAATTGGTAAAATAAAAGACACCATGTAAACTATTATGGAGCACAACCACAGAATGGTGAAGTTACGTAACACCATTATCATCAATGTTATGACTGAGAAACTAGAAAACATACAACAAAGATCTCTGATCATGGATTTGGAAGATGAAAAGGACAAAAGGAGGACTAAGGATGCTGGAATTTTGAAGAGAATGAGAGCTAATCTAAAGAAGAAGGTGCCTCCTATGCCCTAGATGGTTCAGACCTTGAAAAAGTGCACCCAGGACATGCACATTCTCGAAGATGAGGCTGTTGATGCTCTAAACTCCCTTGGATAGCTATGGGTTGTTTTTGCTGTTGGTTTTCTTGGTTGAGGCTTTTTTGGTGGTCCTTGCTAGCCTTGGGTTGGGGGTTGTTGTGCTTTCTTGGCTCTTTTCTTTTTGCAACCTTTTTTTATCATATTCTTTAACTCTTAATCTTTTTTATTTTTTGTATACTCTATGGTTTTGGGTCCCTGTAAAACCCGTTTTTTCCTTTATCAAAAACAATTGTTGCATCTCTACCAATATGAGTTGTAGGTGAAATTTTGGTAACAATCAACAAGGTTCATCTTGGGACCCATGTGAATATGGAAGTGGTTGTAAAAGGAATCAATGAGTTCATTGAATGAACCAATTGAATTGTTTGGTAAATATGACAACCACTGTAAAGTGATATCGTTCAAGGACCTAGGGAATAACTTAGCCAAAAGTTTATGCTCAAAGATAAAATCACTACACAAGGTTGTGAAAGTAGAAAAATTTCCTACAGGATCACCTTTCCACCATATTTCTCAATTCAATGGACTTCTATACCTTGTGGTATTTGCACTCTTAAATGTAGAAAGATAGTGGATTGGATTTGATATATTGGAAAGGTTGATTGTTGTTTTTTGTTGTAATGTTGCAGCTTGTTGTTGGAGAGATTTCATAGATTGCAAAAGTGAGCTAATGAGAGGATCATTTTGGTTGTAAGGTTCAAGGGAATAGGGTGGATTGGTTAATGTATGCATAGTTCTAGTGAATTGTAGGTTAGTGAAGATGGATTATCAAGGAGTTATTGTGTTCGAATGGACAAGGATAAAAGGGTTTCCTACAAGAATACCTAAGGAAGTCTTTATAGTGCTAGTAGGTATGATTGTTGTAGTTGGTTGAATGGTTGTGATAGGTTGCAAGGTTGTTGTAGGTTGAAAGGTTGTTTTGGGTTGTGTACTAGTGTATGTAGGAATGGACATTGATATTGTAGAGGATGGAATTGAAATTCTACCTTGGCTTTGAGTAGACCCAAAATATTGAGTGGAATTAGGGATGGTAGGGATGGTGTTGGTAACATTAAGCACATTTTTTGTAGGAGGTTAAGTCATGGGAAATGAAGTATGCAAACTATGAGCCATGGAGGGTTGATTGTCAACACTATCAGAAAGAGAGTTGGTAAACCCAAGATCCATAGTGAGTGAGATATCGCAGGATGGCATGAGCCTCAAACTTTGTCTTACAATATTATTCATAATAGGAAACCAAGTTGTAAAGCTCATACAAGTTTTACAAACCTAGTGTGAAAACCATAAAATAGAAAAAGGGAAATGCAACAACCTAGATGAAATGTAATTTTTAGATTTTAAGTAATGTAATTTACTAATTACACAATGCAATAAAACGAAAATGAAATGTAAATGAATGAAATTTTGAATTTTAACAATGCATTGAAATGAAACAATTTAAACTATATGCAATGAATTTGATGAAACAAAAAATTGAGAAACTAAAATAGGAAGGTAACAATAGAAAATAGCAGCCTAAAATTGAGATTTTAATTTCTATAAAATGCATATTAGTAGCTAATAGGGACTCATTCACCAGTAAGGGTGAGTGGGTCATGGTTAGATATTTCTGAGATGTTTCTATTGATTTTAGAGTGATTTTTAATGCCTTTTCAGAAGCTAGAAGGTTCAGGTTTGACATGATCAGGTACTAATTTTCCAGTAAAGGTGAATGGGTCATGTTTAGGTATTTTAAAACTATTTTTGAATGATTTTTAAGCTTTCAGTAATGTCTTTTAGTTCCAGGTCTGAGGTAGTAGGTTTTAGTTTTATATTTTCTAGAAATGAAAAGTTAAAATGAAATGAAATAATGAATGCAAAAACCTAATTTAAAATGCAATTTTGTTTTGATTTTGAAATGAGATCTAAATGATATACATAATGATTGATTTATTTTTGTATTTTGCAGATTTAGAAAGATGCAAAAAAATGCAAATCTAAACCCTAGATGAGATGCAATTTTGAATGAAAAGAAAGAAACCCTAAATAAGATGTAAATGAATGCAAGATCTAACTTATGATGTAGTGAAAGACTTCAAAATTATAAAATTACAATATTTAATATGTAACTGACCATTAATGATTAGGGTGAAAATAAAGTATACCAAAATGAATTTATGAAGATGATAAACCACTATGCTTTTCACCCTAATATTATGTATTTTTTTGTTTGATAAGATTCCAATAACAATTAGAAAAAAATCCTAACTTTTATAGCAACTATGAGGGGAGTTTTTAGAGCTCAAAATGATGTGTACTTTGCTATAAGAAGCCTATTTTTAGGGTACAAAGGACTCATTCACCTTTAGTGGAAAATACGTCCCTGTTAGGGTTTCTAAAACTAAGATCTAGGTTATTTTCCTTGATATTTGCACTCTAAAATCCTCAGTTGTCAACTCCTAAAAACCTGTAACAAAATTTTTAGCTTCAATTCTTCATTCATGCAGTATGAAGGTCAATTTTGCAACTTGACAACTTTAACAATTTTTCTTCAAACTTCTTCTCCACTTTATCTTCAACCTATAAATTTGAAAACACACACTCAAGAGGAGAAAATAATGTTGATTGTTAATTAATATGGGTATTCTTAAGTCAAACCCCTTGTAGATAATCAAACAAAATGATGAAATAATGTAATTGAAGCATGAACATGAAATATGTAATTGATGATACCTTGGAAGTTTCCTTGGAAGATAAATCTATATTCTAACATGTAGTGGACATGAAGAATGTAGATCTTTATCCTTTAATAAGATGTGAAACCATTATTACAAGTAGATATTCAATGCTAGATCAACTATCTTAGCTTAACAACATGTAGGAATGAACTATGCCTTAGACATGATGAAATGATATTGAATTGCTACACAATAAAATTTTGATAATATTCCTTCAAATGCATTTGAAAATTATATTGTAAACTCTTTTGTAAGTTCTCTTGATTTCTTATGAAGTTCTAGGATGAAACTATGTGAATTAACCCCATATTTATACTAAATATAGAGATTAACCCCAAAATTCAAAAAAATTAAGCTGACACCAAAATTGGAAACAAACACTATTAAAATCTTGCCATAATCAAATTCAAAAAGGAGATCCTCATTAAGTGAGGACTCATTCAAAACCTAGGGAAATGGTTCCTAACACAAGTTTCTAGGACCATGCCTTTAGGGGGTGAAAGAACATCAGAAACCTATGTGAAATATGCAAAGAAAGGGGAGTCCTATAGAGGGAGGACCCATTCACTAGCTAGGGATAATGGGTCCTAGCACCAATTTCTAGGACCTCAAATTTTCCCAATTAAATGTTTTACAATTTGAATTATAATGGGTGTCAGGATGGATCCTCAGAAGGTTTCACAAATAAGGCTTAAATTTGAATTAAAGGGGCTAATTAACTCCAATCAACCATAACTAATTAAGAGGACCCTAGATAAATGTGAAAGTGTGTTACAACACTTTACAACACCATAAATAGGGTACTTATTAAGTAAATTTTATTAAAGGGTCCCAATATCAATGTCAATGTGTACAATTCATTACAACTTTAAACCTAGGAAAAAATAGGTTAATTCAATGAAAATTATTCCAAAATAATGTAAGGAATAGGGATACTTTTTCCATTACTACAACACACACATATATACATACATACATACATACATACATACATACATACATACATACATACATACATACATACATACATACATACATACATACATACATATATATATATATATATATATATATATATATATATATATATATATATATATATATATATATATATATATATAGTTGAAGTGAGAAACCAAGATCTTCAATTTGCAACACTAAATAACCTCCACAAGCGATAGAGAGAAGCAACAATGGAAGATGCTATTCCAACAAACAAGAATTGCAATATGATACAATGATCAATGCTATGAAATAGAATACAATGCAAATATGCTAGAGATGCCTTTCTTATAAAGGAAAGGTTTATTGATGGGGTTAGACAAAATCATGACAAGTGTCTTAATCCTATCACATAAGACAACTAATATCCTAAGTAAACTTAAGATGTGAATTAAGTCCCTAGTAAAGGAATAAATTAGGTACAAGACTTATTCACACCAACAACCCCCTTAAGTGCAACTTAGGGAGGAACAAACCAATGAAAAATGTAAAAAATGGGTCCTAACAACAAGGTCTGATGAGGTACCCATGTACAAAAAAAAAAACTCTCACAAGCAGAGAAAAGGAGAAAAACCCTATGGGAGAAAGCTCCTCTCCAAAAGAGAGAAAATGATGCAAAGAAAACTAAAAACTGAAGAAGGAAGGAGGACTAATCAAAACCCCCCAAGGACAACTTCCTTCACCCCAAGCATCAATTTCAAATGGAGATGATGAGGTAATGCCAAAGTTTTAGTGAAGATATCTACAACCTACTGATCTATAGCCAAATACTCCATGTTGAGAACACCATCCTGGATGAGTTGCCTGATGAAGTACATGTGGATCTCAATATGCTTAGTACATTGGTCATCCATTGCGTTGTGAGAGATATGGATGGCACTCTGATTGTCACACCAAAGAGTAGTGGGCTAAGTGGAAGGGAATCTGAACTCAGTTATCTACTGTCAAAGCAATAAAACCTCCTATCTAGCAAAATCTACACCTCGGTACCATGTTGAAGTGAGCAACTAGGATATTCAATCTGCAACACCAAATAGCCTCCACAAGATATAGAGAGAAATAACAATGGAAGATGTTATTCCACCAAACAATAATTGCAATAGGATACAATGATCAATATGTTATGCAATAGAATATAATTCCAAATATGCTAGATATGCCTTGCTTATAAAGGAAAGGATGAGAGATAAGGTTTGAAAAGATCATGATGAGTATCTTAATCCTATCACATGAGACAACTAGCTCATAACTACCTAGGAAAGTGAAAATTCTAGATAATATAACTGATACTTATCTAGATAAGACAACTAATATCCTAAGTAAACTTAACATGTAAATTAAGTCCCCTAAGTCCCTAGTAAAGGAATAAACTAGGTAGAAGACTTATTCACAACAACATATATAAGGCTTCACCTGAACTTTTTTAATTTTACATTTAGAGGTCAAGGAATCTCTTCTAATCTCTTCTTTTATGTCTCATTAGGATTGGTAGACTCTCTAGTTAGCACCTTTTATTTAGTATCCTATAGATACTCAAATGACTTGGTCAAAATAGTTAGATAACCAACATTCCTAAATTACCATTACTTTTGATCCATAAATATTTCCTGAAGGCTCATGTAGATCTATATAGGATTCAACCATCGAACAAATCCTTAATAAAACACATGGGAGCTTGTTCTACTTTGAAAGGGAATAATATTGATTTTACATGATGGGGTATATCAAACCACCTTTTTGCTAATAGATCAATTGAAAATTACAAATCATGGGTTGTGGCTACAAGTTTCTTGGGGGCTCCTTTTATTGATATTGGAATATTTTCTCCAATTACTAAGATGAACCCCATTCACTTGAATGTTTCAATTACTAAAAATATTTTTTTCAAAAATATATCTCAACCTTGTAAATTCCTAATGTTCATTTCAATAAATTTTATATGAAATTTATATTTTAGCTTCTAGTTTAATTTTATCTTCTTGTAGGAAAGTAGTTATCCCATTTGGAGGATGAATGTATTATATCATTAGTCAGTTTATGGCTTCACATTGGGAGGTAGGTTCCCTAATTTTTAGTGGCATAGTTTGTCCATGTTTCATGAAGTTGTGGTGTGTTTGTAAGGTCATAATGAAGGGTGATACATATGATAGATTCTATAATGTTTAAGAGCATGTAAGAGAGAGGTTACATTAGATTATTTATTATCATTATGATAGGTTGTTATAATTATCATGAAGCATATTTTTTAATGGTGAGGAGAAAATAAGGTAACCAGGTTTGAGTGGTCAAATATCACTATTTATAATAATCTAAGACCTATAAGGAATACACTAAAAATAGCTAGAAAGACTAAGACAAAGAAGCGGCATTAGAATTTGAAACCAAAAAAATTGATTCCATACCTCTCTTGGGTAACAAAATCATTTTCCCTAACTATCCATGGTTTCTATTTTGTACATATTATATTATTGGTACTTGGAGTTGTAATTTGTATAGTTGATTTGTAAGTACTATTATGGGTAATCCCACAATAATCGGTCCCAAACTTAACACATGAAAATTTTAATTTAAGAGAGTGGGATAAAAAAATTTAAATACCTTTTTTTGAAGATATTTATTTGTACTAAGGTCCTTCAATCAAAGGCTGACCTTCTAGAAAAGATAATCTTCATTCGAAAGCCTCCATTAATAAAAAAAATTAAATAATACCTTTGAGAGAAGGTAACCATCCCTTGAAGGTATTATTTTACTACTTTTTTAAAGAGTTATATGAACTGGAAACTTTGTTTGTTAGTTCATTTTCATCATCAAAATTTAGCATTAAACTTCTACGAACATTCAAGGAGAGAGGATATATGTTCTACACAACACCAGCGACTAAGGAGAATTAACATGGTTCGAGTGAAGGGTGGTAGGGGATGTTCAAACAAAGCTGGGAAATAAAATGTTAATCAATTTCCCTCTAAAATTTTCCCAAATTTCCCCCTTATTTCCTATACAATTTTTCTTGCAATTTTTGTTTATTTTGTGAAATTTTTGTGTAATGGTTTTATGAATTTGTAGTGTCAAAAAATGGATCCCTTAACATTTTCACATTTGTTTGGTCCCTCGCAGATTTTGGATTAATGTTGCCTTGATTTAATATTGTAATGTGGATAACACATTCACATTATGTATTGGGCCATTATGAACTAATGGATTTTAATGGTACCTTGCTAAATTGTTGTAACACACTTTCACACTTTCCTAGGTTAATATCAAATGATTAAGCATAATAAACCTATTTTTAGTCAAAATCAACATTAATCTTGCCTTATTTGGAGTGTTGTAAAGTGTTGTAACACACTTTCATACTTTCCTAGGATTTTCATTAATAATTGGGCTTTCTTATGCTTTAATTGGCCTCATTTTGCATCTACAAGCCTCATTTATTGCATCTTTTCAAGGATAATATTGACACCATCAATACCCAATCATAATTTAGGTATTTCTAGCTTGTGCGGCCCAAATTTAGGTATTTGAGACTCATTCAAGATCTTCGGTGAATGGGTCCCACTTGGATCTTTTTGCCCCAAACCGATTTTCAAACATTTCTAAGAACTTTTCATTTTTGGTCCCATACATTATGCTTGAGGAACTCATTCGCCACCTTGGGAAAATGAGTCCCATGTGACCCAAATTATAATTTAATTCAAATTTTTAGTGGTACTTTCTTCTCCTAGATATGATGTCAGCTTGTATTGTTGTAATTTCAGGAATTCTTGAATAATTGAGTATAAATACAAGGTTCATTTATTCATTTTATCCTATGAAGCAATGAAGTCACCTACCATTCAAGAGAGTTCACAAAATCATTTGAGCATTCACAAGAGAATTCAAGAGTCTTCAAGGGTAGATTATCAAGTATTTTAGAGCAACATTCAAGTGTCAATCATCATGTCAAAGATTCTATCTATCATGTTTGTTATTGTGCTAACAATTGTGATGTAGGGTTTATGGTTCAAGCAAGTGTTTCAGGGAAGATCAACATCATTCAAGCAAGATTCAAGAACCAAATCCATTGAAAAAATTTCAATAATATATGTAGCATATTATTGCTATGGTTTGGTTTAGGTTGCATATTTACTAAGGAGTAAGATTGGAGAAAAGTTGTCATCAAGACTTGGAGAACATTAGATAAGACCTATAGGATAGAAATCGAAGATTCAGATCTGACAATCAATTAGGAAGGATGGAGTAAATAGGGAAAATCAGAATCAACTCCAGAAGTTGTAGAAAATCCCAACTGGATTGATTCACAACTTCTAGTAAATGAGTCCCAAATGTAGTATATTTTGAGGATTTTGCAGATCTGGATACCCTTTTGGTAGATCTTTATTACTGTATAGTTTCCTAGAAACTAGAATGATTCTCCTAGCTTGGCGAATGAGTCCTAGTAAGCCTTGAAAGTATATTTTATAGTGATTTAGACCTCAATTCAACCATCTCCAATTTCCTAGGTGCACACTTTCTATTTTTACACTTTTCTATTGCATTTCATTTACCTCTCTAGGTCATTTAGTGTTAGTTTGCATTCAATTAAGGTTTTTCATTTCATATTGCATTTCATTATATTTTCCAATTTTGAACTTGGTGGTGAACCTCTCATTAGATCCTTTTTAGTCCTTAGAACAACCCTCTTGTAATATTTCTTACTCTTTACAAAGAAATCTCACGGGCTTGTTCTTGAGTGAAAGTTAGTGAAAATTTCCCTTTCTAGGCCCTAAATCCATCAAGGGTGGAGGAAGGAATCCAATTTTACACCTTTCATTTTGGTGAACCTGCATTTAGAATACCTTTTTTTTTATTTGGAGTGCATTACCTTGTTTACATTAACATTTCATTAGGATTTGCATTGGTTAACTTGTATTTTAGGGTTTCAAATTGTGCATTAGTGAAAGTTCATTAAGCTTGCATTTTTGCATCCAATTTCATTGAAAATCATTCAAAATCTACACTTGCATCTCACACATAGATT
Source organism: Sequoia sempervirens (assembly GCA_007258455.2). Classification (NCBI taxonomy): domain Eukaryota; kingdom Viridiplantae; phylum Streptophyta; class Pinopsida; order Cupressales; family Cupressaceae; genus Sequoia; species Sequoia sempervirens. The sequence goes on from VDFB02075321.1 coordinate 17,068,742, forward strand.
TGAAAACATAAAAGGCATAAAATTCAATTCAAAAATTTTGAATTATTTTTAAAAAATCATCACTGGGACTCATTTGCCACCCTAGGTGAATTTGTCCCTCTGCATATTTTGCATTGCATTTTATGGGATTTAAAATTTAGTTTCTAATTTTATGTTTATGGTTACTACTTTTTTGTTTCAGTTTCCAGAACTTTAGTTATTAGAATTTCTTTGTTCTTAGCATACATTGCATTTGCATTTAGCTTAAATTCATTAGCTTTTGTATGGGTATCTAGTGTCCTATTTCTAATAATATAGTGAGATGAAGTTTGACTCTCAAGTGATCCCATCATAGCACAATTGTTTTGGATCTTAGTTTTTCTATCTCTTTGACTCCTGGTATTGACATTAGTACACTAGATACGGACAATACCTTTAACAACTCTTTTCCTTCAAGTAGCATGCCAATCGAACCAAGGAATGATAGTGTCCCACAAGAAAACATAATTCACATTCATGAGGAACTAGGACACTTACAACATCAAGTGAAAAATGACAACATTTCAACTACTTCCATTCTCACCATTGATAACATTCATCGCATGCTTGAAAGTGAAGGAGGGCTTGACCTTGTCAAAAACATAGCATAAATATTTGGAAAACATCTCACCTCAACCACTAGTTTTCCTTTTCCAACAAGTAATGTTACAATTAAAGGATGATCTCAAATTCCACCCTACAACAATAGCCTCAATACCTACCTATACCAATCCTCAAGTCACAAGAACAATACAACAATTTAGTAATGTGGTTCCTTCCTTGGGTATTCCTGTTAGCATCCCTAGTTCCTATGTGGCATCGCAAGTTATATATCCTACCACCTTACAACCTATAAGCATTCTATTCATGTATCCTACAAACATATACACTCCTTCACCATTTTCACTTCCATCTCATAACACAAAAAATGACCCTCTCATATCTCAACTCTTTCAAACTATTTAATCCATTCAAAAACAAATTTCCACCATAAACCAAAATCAAAATGGCCCACTTACATATTATGTCAAAATCAGTCCACTATCCTTTGAGATATTACAAACACAAATGCCACAAGATGTAGAGGTTCCTAGATTTTACAAATATGGAGGGAATGGAGATCCTTGCAACCATATTAATTCCTATACTACCTTATGTAGTGGCTTTTTCCTTGATGATAAACTGTTTGTAAAAAAATTTCCCAGGTCCTTGAAAGATACCACCTTGGAATGGTTTTCCTCTTTACTAAATAGCTCAATTCATTCATTCAATGTACCTTTTGATGAATTTGTAAACCATTTCCAAGTGCATATGATTCCTAATATGACCTTGGCCGATTTGATGAGATGCAAGAAAAATGAAGAAAATATAACTGATTTTATCTCATGCTTTCAATCGCTTTATTCCCAAATCGATGTCAAGGTCCCCGATCCTCACCTTCAAAACATGTTCATAAAAAAATTGCAAATTAAAATTCAAGACAAGCTTACCATGATTAAATTACCATCCTTCATGCACTTGTGTACCACCCTTTGCGATTATCAAAATTTAGTTAGTAGTCACAATACAAAGTCCACTTCTAGCTGATTTGAGAAATCTAAGCTTGCAAACCAAAAAATCCCAACCTTTTAGGAAACAGAACAAAGGGTTCCTTCAATTCAATCCCCTTCAACAAAAAATGCAAAAAATCAATAACCAAGTAGATGTTATCAAAGCCACGTACACTTTAGCTATGGAGACCTGAAAGTACAATTCACTCCATTACTCGATACCCTTCATAACAAAATGTCCCAATTGTTATAACATCAAATGATTACCTTTCCTCCCATCAAAACACTCAACCCTAATAAGACTTTACCCCCAAGCTTTAAATCAAATCCTTATTGCCACTATCACCAAAAATATGAACATGCCACAAAATATTGCAAGCATATTAAACATCTCGTGAAAGACCTCATTGGTTTCGATCATCTATCCATTGGAGGTATTAGTGATCAAGGAAATAAGTGTGTTGCCCCTCCTAACCAAAACTTGTAAATTTTCCCAAGCCCAATGCTAAAACATAATATTTCATTTTTCAAAGAAACTACAAAGAATTATGTGACGAATGTCAACACAGACGATGATAACAATGATAGTATTCAACATGATACTATAACTAATAACCCTATAAATGAAATGTGACACATGAGAATCCTTGGTTTCTGGAAATCTTACATCAACCAAAAATGTTTTCTTTCAGTTTTTTGTTCTTGTTCTATTCTTGCTCAGTACATGTTGGTGGATTCATCATATTTTCTCACTAGACCCTATAGATCTATGTTTACATCATGGACAAGTTTATTTTCCATTCCAAGATTTCAGGATTGATGAATCCATTTCCAAGTGCATATGATTCCTAATATGACCTTATCACTGATCTGCTTTCAATCGCTTTATTCCCAAATCGATGTCAAGGTCCCCGGTTCAGCAAATTAAAATTCAAGACAAGCTTACCATGATTACCATATGCACTTGTGTACCACCCTTTGCGATTATCAAAATTTAGTTAGTAGTCACAATACAAAGTCCACTTCTAGCTGATTTGAGAAATCTAAGCTTGCAAACCAAAAAATCCCAACCTTTTAGGAAACAGAACAAAGGGTTCCTTCAATTCAATCCCCTTCAACAAAAAATGCAAAAAATCAATAACCAAGTAGATGTTATCAAAGCCACGTACACTTTAGCTATGGAGACCTGAAAGTACAATTCACTCCATTACTCGATACCCTTCATAACAAAATGTCCCAATTGTTATAACATCAAATGATTACCTTTCCTCCCATCAAAACACTCAACCCTAATAAGACTTTACCCCCAAGCTTTAAATCAAATCCTTATTGCCACTATCACCAAAAATATGAACATGCCACAAAATATTGCAAGCATATTAAACATCTCGTGAAAGACCTCATTGGTTTCGATCATCTATCCATTGGAGGTATTAGTGATCAAGGAAATAAGTGTGTTGCCCCTCCTAACCAAAACTTGTAAATTTTCCCAAGCCCAATGCTAAAACATAATATTTCATTTTTCAAAGAAACTACAAAGAATTATGTGACGAATGTCAACACAGACGATGATAACAATGATAGTATTCAACATGATACTATAACTAATAACCCTATAAATGAAATGTGACACATGAGAATCCTTGGTTTCTGGAAATCTTACATCAACCAAAAATGTTTTCTTTCAGTTTTTTGTTCTTGTTCTATTCTTGCTCAGTACATGTTGGTGGATTCATCATATTTTCTCACTAGACCCTATAGATCTATGTTTACATCATGGACAAGTTTATTTTCCTTATTCCAAGATTTGAGCAGGATTGGATCTTTCTCTAACAAGTTATCACTTCTGGATTTAATGGTAGTTTCTTGAACTAGCACCAGAATAATTTTGTAAACTAATAGCTAGTTCGATTGCTTGTGGATCTCTTCGGTAACTTGTGGATCTTGACGGTGTGATTCAAATTGTTCCATGGAATTTCCCTAACCTTAATTATAGGTCCACAATTCATCCTATGCATTCACCAAGGAGTAATTCAAATTTGAGGCCAACCTATTCATGCACATGTTAAATTTTCTTTCCTTGGAGATTGTAATGATCTTTGGATGATGTGGAAGATTCTAGATCTAGAGATATGATATAAAGCTTGTAATAGATCATTATAGTAAGATAAGTTGATTAGGTAGATTAATGTGGATTTAATATGTGATATTTTCACTTGTGTTAAGGAGCATATAGGAATATTGTGTTTGAGCAAGTTGTTTCAGGCCTGTGAGCCGAATCTGTAAGCCCAGATGTTGCTAGCCGATTGTAATTGAAATTTCTTATAATAGGAAAGTTTAAATCTGCATTTTCCTCCAATTTTTGTGTTGCTTCTATTATGTGACTCTTGTTGTACCTTCCATATTTTTCTCTTTGAGGACCCTCCTACCATGGCTACACTAGATTGGTATCATAGCCAAGTTCATTCTGTCATAGATTGCCAGAGTTTGTAGAGCCCTATTGAAGATTTTTTGTGGGGTGGTGGACTGAGGATCTGACCTACAACTGCAAAGGACTTGTGTAAAGATGGTAGGAGGAAGAAATGTTAGAGGAAATGGAGCACATGGAAATGCAGACCCAACTATGATGGAGATGTTGAGAGAAATTGTTGCCAGATTATATGCAATTGAAATGCCCCAAAGGAGAGGTCAACCAGTTGATGATGTGAGTGATGAAGAGGTAGAAGTATAGGAAGAAAGAGAAAGAGAAGAGCAATCTAGCCTAGATCATGGAGAATAGAGGTTCATAAGAGCCCTAACTAGAGAAAATACAAAACCACATTTCAATCCACCAGATTATAGAGGTAAGTTGGATTCAAATGAATTGCTTGATTGGATAACAAATATGGAAAAAGTATTTTGATTTTGAAGGTACCACCAAAGATAAGAAGGTGAAATTTGGTTGTACAAAGTTGAAAGGACATGCATCCCTTTGGTGGAAACATTTGTAGAAAAATAGGCGAAGAAGAGGAAAGGAAAAGATAAGATCATGTGATCAAATGGTGAATATGTTGAAGACAAAGTTTATGCCCACATAGATCATTAGATTAGTTTGTTTCGTAAGTTGCAGAATTGGAAGTAGAAGGGGTTAAGTCTGACAGAGTATACTGAGGAGTTATACAAGTTGAATATCAAATCCAGAGATTCAAAGGATGAGGTTGAGCAAGTAGTTAGGTTTTTGAATATCTTGAGGCTGTCTATATAGGATGATATTTGTTTGATCAAGTTGTAGAGTGTGGAAGAGGCATATCAATGTTCCGTAAAAGCATAAGAGAAGCTAAATAAAACACATGAGCAGAGACAAAGAGGAAGAGGTGGAAGATTTCATAGAGGAAGAACTTTTACTGGAGGAGGAAGAGGATCTTTTGCAGATCAAAATAAAGATAAGGAAGTCAGTAAGAATTATAATTTGTACCATAGAGGTGATGGAAACTCTTACCAAAGAGGAGGATATGGTGGTTACTAGAATGAGGGTTATAGAAGAAATGATAGAGGATAGGAGAAAAGAGTATTCAAGGGAACTTGTTTTAAATGTGGTGGAGAAGGACATAAAGAATTTGAATGTAATTAGGGAGAGACAAGTAGAAAGACAGAGAATAGTAGAAGACTAGCCTTTGCTAAGGAGGATCATGTCAGATCATCTAATAAACTAGAAGGAGAAGTGTTGGTGAACAAAAGAGTATTATGTCAAAGTGACATTGAGAAGGAATTGTTGCAGAGAAAGAACTTGTTTTGGACAAGATACAAGGTAGTTGGTAAGAGTTGCAAAGTGATTGTTGATAGTGGAAGCTCAAAGAACCTGGTTTCTAAAGAAATGGTGACCAAATTGAAGCTAGAAATATTGAAACAGTCAAAGCCTTATCAGATAGCTTGGATTCAAGATGAGCATAAGATACTGGTAAGTGAAAAATGTTTGGTGAAATTGAAGATAGGAAATTACCATGATGATTTTTTGTGTGATATCATGCCTATGGATGTATGCCATGTTTTGTTGGGAAGACCTTGGTAGTATGATAGACATGCTATTCATAATGGAAAGAATAAAACATATACCATTGTTGCTAATGGGATGAAGCAGACTTTATTTCCATTGGAGGATGTTCCTAAAGTTGAGGTTTGTATGAGTGCTAAAACTTGTTTGGTGATGGAAGCAGATTTCTAGATGGACTGATATGTGAGAACATGCACTATGCCTTGGTTCCTAAGAAGGCTGAAGACTTGAAGCATGTAGAAGAAAAACTGGAGGAGATAAAGGAGATGTTGACAGAATATGAAAATATAATTTCAAATAATGTACCTGATGGATTACCACCTATGAGGAGTATTAGTCATTGCATGTATCTGATTCCTAGAGATAGTTTTCCTAATAAAGCAACACACCGGATTACACCTATAGAGAATGAAGAGTTGAATAGATAAGTGCAAGAATTGTTTAGGAAGAGTTTGATCATAGAAAGCTTAAGTCCTTGTTTAGTACCTATTGTGCTAGCACCTAAGAAGGATGGAGAATAGAGGATGTGTATAGAATCTAGAGCCATAAACAAAATCACAGTGAAGTATAGATTTCTTTTACCCTAGATGGATGACATTACATGGATTGTTTGAGTGGAACAAAATAGTTTACAAAGATATATTTTAAGAGTGGATATCATCAGATCAAAATCAGAGAAGGGGATGAGTGAAAGACAACATTTAAGACAAATGAAGGATTGTATGAATGGGTGGTGATGCCTTTTGGACTAACAAATGCACTGAGTACTTTCATGAGGCTGATGAATGAGGTATTGAAGAAATTATTGGGTAAGTTTGTGATTGTTTATTTGGATGACATCTTGATTTTCAGTAAGACTAGAGAAGAGCATTTTTTGCATAGAAGAAATTAGAGGTTGAGAGAAGAGAAATTGCTTATAAACATTAAGAAGTGTATTTCCATGAAGGAAGAATTGGTATATCTAGGATTAGTTATATTTTTGGATGGATTGAAGATGGATCCTAAGAAGGTAAGATCAATTATTGAATGGCCTACAACAAAAAGCATTGGAGAGGTAATATCATTTCATGGATTGCCTAGTTTCTACCAAAAGTTCATTAGCAATTTTACTTCTATTTGTAGTCCTATGATAGAAACAATGAGAGGGGATAAGAAAGATTTTAGGTGGATATCTAGAGAAAATTGAGGTTTTGAGTTGTTGAAATGGAAGGTGACTGAGCAGCCTATGTTGGCTTTACCAAACTTTAGTAAGGTATTTCAAGTAGATTTTGATGCAAATGGAAATGCAATTGGAGTAGTATTAAGTCAAGAAGGAAGACTAGTAGCTTATTTTAGTGAAAAATTAAATGATGCTACGAGAAGGTATTTAGTATATGACTAGGAGTTATATGCCATAGTTCAAGCTTTGGAGAAGTGGATACATTACCTGTTGCCTAAGGATTTTGTGTTGTGTACAGATCATCAGGCTTTGCAATATTTGAATAGTTAATGTAAGTTGAATCAGAGACACATGAGATGGGTGGAATTCTTGTAGAGTTATAATTTTGTTTTGAAACAAACGAGTGGAAATTCAAATAGAGTTGTCGATGTTTTGATTAGGAGAAGGAATTTACTGGGAGAGATGAGAGTGGAGGTAATAGTCTTTTATGAATTGAAGAACTTTTATGAGGAAGACTCGAATTTTGTAGAACCTTGGAAATATTGTAAAGAACCAGTCTTGGAGGATAGGAGTCTGTGGTTGGATTATTTCATTTAGGAAGATATGTTGTTTAGAGGGAATCAGTTGTGTATACTTCTGAGTTCAATGAGGGATAACTTGGTAAAAGAAAAACATAGTGGACGATTGGCAAGACATTTGGAATTGATAAGACAATAACATTGCTAAGTGAGAATTAATTTTGGCCATAGATTCATAAGGATGTTAGGAAAATTTGTGCATAGTTGTAGAGTTTGTCAAGTTACAAAAGGGAGTAGTCAGAATGTTGGATTGTATAAGCCTTTGACAGTTTCAAAGAGACCTTGGGAGGATATGAGCATGGATTTCATACTTGGCTTGCCAAAGACAAAAAGAGGTAATGATTCTATATTTGTGGTGGTGGATAGATTTTCTAGAAAGGCACATTTCATACCTTGTAAGAAGACAACAAATGCAGTACGTGTAGAATATTTTTCTTTCGAGGAAGTAGTCAAATTGCATGGATTACCTAGGAGTATTGTTTTAGACAAAGATATAAAGTTTTTTGGCTACTTTTGGAGGAAATTTTGGAAGTTAAAGACATATTTGAAGTTCAGTTCTACTTTTCACCCATAGACTGATGGACATAAGAAGGTAGTAAATAGGAGTTTGGGGAATTTGTTGAGATGTTTGGTTGGAGAGAAGACCAGAAGTTGGGATTTAGTCCTTGCACAATCAAAGTTTTCTTACAATAATTTAGTGAACACGAGTACAAGAAAAAAACCTTTTGATATTGTCACTGGAGTTCATCCTAGAGGTATATTAGAGATGTGAGACTTCATTAGGGAAGATAAAAGGAGTGTAGAAGTAGAGGAATTTGTAGAAAATATGAAGAAAGTGCATACTCAAGTAAAGCAACAATTAGAAGATATGAACCAAAAGTATAGGGAGCAAGAAAATGAAAAGAGGAGACATAAGGAGTTTAAAGTTGGTGATGAAGTAATGGTGTATTTGAGGAAAGAAATATTTCCAGTTAGCACATACAATAAGCTCAAGATGAGGAAGTTTGGACCCTGTAAGATCTTGAAGAAATTTGATTTAGGAAATGCATATGAAGTAGAGTTACCAAATGGCATGGGTATATCACCTAGATTCAACATTGTAGATCTACATCAGTACCATGAAGTAGAATTCAATGAAGATAGTAAAAAAATATCAGAGATTCAATTTCCTAAATAGTAATCAGATGAGATAAAAGAGATTTTGGATACTAGGGATGGGAGGAAAACACATGGAAGGTAGTACAAAGAATATCTTGTGAAGTGGAAAGGAATACCGGTGGAGGATTCTTCTTGGATTTATCAGGTTGAAGTAGAACATATTGTGTTCCTTTAGCCCCAACAAAGTGAGGGACTCACTTTTCAAATAACCCCAGATGTTTGATGCATGAGAATCCTTGGTTCTTGGAAATCTTGCATCAACCAAAAATATTTTCTTTCAATTTTTTGTTCTTTTTCTATTCTTGCTTAGTACATGGTTGTAGATTCATCATATTTTCTCACCAGACCCTATGGATCTATGTTTACATCGTGGACATGTTCATTTTCCTTATTCCAATATTTGAGAATGATTGGATCCTTTTTCAGAAAGTTATCACTTTCGGATTTAATGGAATTTTCTTGAACTAACACCAAAATAATTTTCTAAACTAACGACTAGTTTGATTGCTTGTGGATCTTTCCTGTAACTTGTGGATCTTGATGGTGTGGTTCAAATTGTTCCATGGAGTGTCCCCGACCTTAATTATAATTCCACACTTCATCCTATGCATTCACCAAGGAGATTCAAAATTTGAGGCTGACCTATTCATGCACACATTACATTTTCTTTCATTGGAGATTTTGAGTATCTATGGCCATCGCAGAAGATTCTAGATCTGTGGATATGATATAAATCTTGCAATAAATCAGTACAATAGCAGAAGTTGATTAATTAGATCAATATAGAATGAATTTGTAATATTTTTTCTTGTCTTAAGGAGCATATAGGAATATTGTATTTTCAGCATGTTGTAACAAGCCTGTGAGCTGAATCTATAAGCTTGGATGTTGTTGGTCGATTGTAATTGAAATTTTTGATAATAAGAGAGTTTGAATTTACATTTTCCTCCAATTTCCATGTTGCTTCTGTTGTGTGACTCTTGCTACATGGTCCAGATTTTTCTCTTTGAGGATCCTCCTACCATGGCTACACCAAAATGGTAGGTGTGATAGTTTTCATTCAACATAAAGGTTGAACTAAGAGTCCTCTTGACATTGATTTCTCCTCTAACAATATAATTAAACAAGCACCCGATGGTCCTCTCTACATAGCTAGTCATATCTATGACAAGCCCACTAATGGAATACTAATAGATCCCATCTATGGAGAGAATGTGATCACTAAGGAATTCCTACTTTTGGATGATCTCTATCAAGATATATACAATAAACCAAAAGCATGGATCAAGAAACAATGGTTTCACTTGCCCTATGATTGGATTGATCACCTTAACCTTACAAATAGGACAAAAAACATTAGATTTCACATTCTCCATCATCCTGTAGTCAAACTAATTTCATGTTAAGCTAAGCCACCCTTGGCTTCTCTCCATGAATTTTTTCCCTTCAGCTATACATAAATGCTGAAGGTTTCCTTTTGAAAATGAAATATTAATTGTTCACCATAGTGGCTTCAACCCTTTGTCATCCTGAGGAAATTTTTCCTTAGACACCTTTTGGCCCGAGCCCATGGAACCTATAAATCCATGAGAAGACTTATTTTTCATATCCTACCAAAAAATAAAAAGCAAAGAAAATAGCCGAATTGTCTCTTCAAAACATGTCCCCATCGACCTCTTAACCTACCATCCTAGATGAAACCATACTTGAATATAAAGAAGTCCCAAAAAACCAAGACCAACCTAAGACATAACCTTCACCTACATCTTGTAAATGACCAAGAGAAAACGAAAATAACCCCGCCACACCTCCTAGAGTAGAAAAATTATATGAAGTCAATGAGAAAGTGGTCAAACATCCTCCCATGGTTCCTTTCATTTCTCCTCTTAAGGAAGAAAAGAAACCCATTGTTGATCAACCCTCTCCTACACAAACACAACTTAAAAAAAAACTAAAGTAAATAGAGGTACTAGAGAGCATAGGTGTAGATGTCGTGCCCTTTCTCGTAGGGTACATCATGAATTAAAAAAAGAAAATCAAGATCCAAACCTTACCAAAGAAATGCATGATGACTCTACTGCTGCCCCAAAACAAAAGAATCCAATACAAGAACCACAACAAGGGTTGAAATTTTCCACAAAAATTATCCTTCCACCTCCTATTGTGATTAATTTGGATGATGATGATGAGGTTTCTAAAATTGATGAAGAGGTGCAAAATGAATTGAATACATTATTTTCCTCTTCCATGATCTTAGATGGAAAATATCCTACAAAGAGTGTTGAACTTGGTACATCTTCTAGTTTGGAACTTGCTCTTGTCCCTTTGGCTAGTTTCCCACCTTTGGTATATAACTAACATGATTGCAAAGTAAATGATCTACTCATAGGTTGACTCACTTGTGCCCTACTAGTATTTTGCATTATTTATTTTTCCTTTCTTTTGCATTATTTCATGTGTGTAATGTGATGCCCCATGAAATTCTATTTGATGTTCTCTATCTCTTTGTGACATTCCTCTATTTGTACCTTAATTCTTCTCTATGTCGTTAATCTTTTACTTTTGGATTTTTTACTCTTTTCATTTATCTTGTTTTTTCCTTTTGGGGATGATGCAAGGTGTTGAGACATTCGTGTCTCTTCCATGTTGATCCAAAAGGATTTATTTTTCATTTTCCTTTTCTTTTTCTTTTTATCTTTTGTCTTTTTCTTTCCTTTTTGGTATGACACAAGGTTTCAATACATTCATGTCTCTTTCATGTTGACCCAAAAGGTTTTTCTTTCTTTTTTCACTCTCTTTGTGTCATTCTTCTAGTTCTATGTGTATTTGGGGGATGATGGTAGTTTGAAGCTCTCTAATATCATTGCAGGCAAAGAACATACTAACCCTAAATCCATGGACCCCTTATGTGTTTGGTGTTCTTATTTTGGGGGAAACCCCTCTCTTTTCTTTTTCTCTTACATAATGTAGCTTTACTTGGAAACATATGACTTGGCATAGGGCTTTCCAAGTTGGATCTCATGTCTTGCTTTTATGTTTCAATTTATAATTTTCTACTTTAAAGTAATTGCTCATAGTATGGGGGTTAGAAATTTCTTTAAAGTGGGGGCATAAATTGGCATTATTATTTTACATTTTCCTTTTTCATGGTTCTTGGCGTAGTTTCCTTAGTTCATACAATGCAGTTGTCATTTTTTCGATGACATTGGGTGTGATGTTCTTCAAGAGTGTGATCTCTCTTAGCATATTACATTCCTCTTAGTGACTTGATACGACACACTGCATCCCCTAAGTTGTGAATTTTATATTCTTTGATTGGTCCTCTCTTGGAGACATTAGGCATGATGTTCCCTAAGTTAAGGACCTCGCATGAACTAAGCAAGAATCATTTGAACATTCTTTCCATTTTGAATTTGGCATTTATTGTTATATGGCCACCTTAGATAACACAGCTTTCATGCCTGTGGAGCCATCTTGTTTTTTCATGAGCTCCAAGCATACGAAGTTTTGCTTGTCTCATGAAGCTCAAAAATAATTCTTGTGTGGTGCCTTATTAAAGTTATCCTGGGTATAACTTTTTTATGGTTTGAGTGGGAAGCTCGATCGAGGCATGACTTTCCCCATAGCCACTTGTGTGTGTGAGTGCATACTAGCCATGAGTGTATGTTTCTCACCTTTGAAGACTTCTCACCGAACGAACAACCAAGAGTTTCATTTCCTTAGAGTGAGTATGAAATTTTTAGACAAAAAACCTACATATGATCCACATTGTCATGGATAAATGGTCAAATCTTGATCTGATTCTCTTTTATCTTTTACCTTTTCTCTTTTTCCTTTCTGACAGTGTATGCTTGTGTTTTGTTGCTGATCTTTACATTATTTTCATGTGTGTTCTTTTCTACCTATGTTGGTTTGTCATGGTATCTTGATTCTAGGGGCTTGATAACCCCTCTTGATTGTTGTCATCACATCTTATAAGAATTGAGGCATTTGAACCAATCTTGATGTGTCATTATCTACTTTCGTGTGAGTTGCAAGCAATTTCTGCCTCTCACTAAAGTAGGGGCTAAATGCAGTGTAGAAAAATGGACCCCTTAACATTTTCACACTTGTTTGGGCCCTCCATGTGGATTTTAGCTTAATGTTTCCTTGATTTAGTGTTGTAATGTGGATAACACATTCACATTAGGTTTTCGGCCCTTGTGAAATAATGAATTTTAATGGTACCTTGCTAAAGTGTTGTAAAGTGTTAACACACTTCCACATTTCCTAGGATTTTATCAAATAAATAAACATAATAAACCTATTTTTAATCAAAATCAACATTACTCTTGTCTTATTTGGAGTGTTTTAAAGTTTTGTAATACACTTTCACACTTTTCTATGCTTGTCATTAATAATTGGAATTTCTTATGCTTTCATTGGCCCAATTTTGCATCCACAAGCCTTCTTTATTGCATCTTTTCGAGGATAATCTCGATACCAATTAATACCCAATCATAATTCAAGTGTTTTCATCTTATGTGGCCCAAATTTAGGGATTTGGGACTCCTTCGCCACCTTGGTTGAATGGATCCCACCTGGAACTTTTGGCCCCAAATTGGTTTTCACACAATTCTAAGCACTTTTCATTTTTGGTCCCATAGATTGTGCCTAATGGGACTCATTCACCACCTTGGTTGAATGAGTCTTGTGTGGCCCAAATTCAAATTTAATTCAATCCTTTTTGTGGGATTTTATTCTCCTATATCTGATGTTGGCTTGTAGTGTTGTAATTTTGGGAATTCTTGCATAATTGAGTATAAACACAAGGTTCATTTACTCATTTTATCCTATCAAGTAATCAAGTGACCTAGAATTCAAGAGAGTTCACAAGACATTTTGAGCATTCAAAAGAGCATTCAAGAGTCTTCAAAGGTATATTTTCAAGCATTTTAGAGCATAATTCAAGTTCCAATCATCATGTCAAAGATTATATCTATCATGTTTGTTATTGTGCTAACAATTGTGATGTAGGGTTTATGATTCAAGCAATTGTTTCAAGCAAGGTCAACATCATCTAAGCAAGAGTAAGGAACCACATTCATTGTAGCCATTTCAAGGATATCTGTATCATCTTATTTCTAGGGTTTGGGTTAGGTTTCATATTTCCTAAGGAGCAAGATTGGAGAAAAATTGTCAAAGTTTCCATCATGATGCAAAGAACATTAGAGAAGACCTATAGGTAGCAAATCAAAGATTCAGATCTAGAAATAAATCAAGAAGGAAAAAGAAAAATCAGCTTCAGAAGTTGCTAAAAATCCCAACTAGACTGATTCACCACTTTTGGTTAATGAGTCCTAGTTCCATTACATTTTCAAGATTTTCTAGATTTGGAGACTCTTTTCCCATTTTTTTGTTCCTCCACAGTTTATTAGAAACTAGAGTGATTCACCCAACTTGGAAAATGAGTCCCAGTCATCTTTAATAGTAGATTTTCAAGTGATTTAGACCTCCATTCAACCATCTCTAGTTTCCCATTTTTGGTTGCATTTCATTTATCTCTCTAGGTCATTTAGTGTTAGTTTGCATTCAATAAGGGTTTTTCATTACATATTACATTTCATTATCTTTTCCAAGTTTCAACCTGGTGGTGAACTGCTCATTAGATCATTTTTAGTCCTTAGAACAACCTTCTTGTAGTATTTTTTTTCCCTTTGCAAAGAAATCTCAAGTGCTTATTCTTGAGTGAAAGTCAAAATTTCCCTTTCTAGGCCCTAAATCCATCAAGGGTGGATCAAGGAATCCAATTTTCCACCTTTCAAAATTCTTCAAATTTTAAAATTAAAATCATGAAATTTATAAACCAAATAAAATTTGAAACCTAGATATGATTATCGAACCCTAAAATTAAAACCATTTGTATATGATTTGTATATTTATTGTAATAGATATATACACATGTGCAAGTATAAATGATGTCGGGCATGAGTGTGTCATTGCACATGGATATCAAATGGACTTATGCCATACAACTATATATGTGTATATATATATGTATATATATATGGTATATGTATGTATGTATACATATGTACATAAATATAAATGTGTATATGAATGTGTACACTATATTTTTATAAGAATTATAATATTATTATATACATTCAGGTGTTGAATCATGTATTTGTTATCATATGAGTATATGTATATATAAATATATATATATAAATGAGAGAATCTATTTATATATACATATATTTCTATTATAAATAACATTTATTATAGCTTTAAACCATAATTGCCTAAATTTTTATGTATACATATGTGAAAACATAAATAATTAAGACACCAAGCCTACAAGGGTTTAGGCACAACTTATAGAGTATTGAATATCAATAAGTGTGTGCTGTAGAAAAAAGCCCTTTGACATTTTCATGGTCTTTTAGGTCTTTCTTCATGATTCTTGGTTCATTTTGCTTTGATTTAATGTTGTAATGTGGCTTAAACATTCACATTAAGTCCTTAAAATTCAAATTATGGTGTATTGTGAAGGTTTTGTGAAGTGTTGTAACACATTTCTACAATTTTCTAGACTGTCTTCATTACAATTCACCTAAAAATCACCTTTTCATCACTTATCAAGTCCTATTTTGAAGTGTTGTAAAGTATTGTAACAAGATTTCACACTTTTCTAGGCTTAATTTCACTATTTACACCTTTCTTATGCTTTATTTGACCCCTTTATGCCCAAGTATAAGGCTTAATTAAGTGTGTTTTTGAATGTAAACCTGACAAACAACATTAAATACAAGATAATTCTTTTCACCCACTTTCAGCTCTAAGATGGGACCCATTTGCCATGGGTGGCGAATGAGTCCCTCTTGGCTCAAAATTCAAAACATTTCAATTTTTCTTTCAGGTTTTATTTAAAATCACCTTATGTCGACCTGCAATGAGGTATCGTTGGGTTACTAAGGTATAAGTGTGTATAAATAAGTTTTTTTACATCCATTTTATTCGCCATTCATCAAGTTCATTAATTTGCTCATTCATTGAAGCATTCAAGTACTTTGCATCATTCAATCAAGCATCAATCGAGTATCTTTGAGAATTCATTGATATATCTTTAGATCTTCTTCAACAAGGTTGGTGAGTTTCAGAAATTTTCATGTTGTTTATTCATCTTTCCTTGGTCATTTCATTCCATTTCTTCATTAAGGGTTTCATTACCAAAGTGGGATTTAACCAAGGAAAATCCCTATAACCTAACCCTTAACCATTTTTCCCTTTTTGCATGTGTGTTTGTAGACTTGTGTATGTATATTTATCAAGCAATTAGGTGTTGAAAGGTGGTCAATAAGTCAAAAAAATGTTTCAAGTCAAGTACAACCTATTTCAATCTTGGAGACAACCTACAATCCATTTTTTGTAGATTTGACTCCATCAACCTGACAAGAAGACAACCTTAGATTTGGTGCTACAAAATTGGTCCTTGATTTCATAGAATTTTGGGAGAGGACCGATTCACCATTAGTGGTGAATGAGTCCCACGTTAAGGCTGGAAATTTATATTTTGTCAAATTCTAGATCCTGACACTTAGAAACTTGTTTTAAGAAATTATCATTAGAAGCAAGACTGATTCGCCATCAGTTGCGAATGATTCCTAGTGGTGATTTTTAGTGATTGCTATTAGCATTCAAGACACTCCAGATTCTTCATTCTCTGACCAAGTGGACTCTGATTCAACCTTATTTTTTGTTTTACATTTGTTCATGTTTAATTCATGCTTGCATATCATATTGTGTTTTCAAACATTGCATATTTCTTAGGTTTTTCATTCATAATCAATCAATTAGTTGCACTTAGATCATCTCATTTATCCTTAATAACATCATATACATTTTAATTTGACTGAACCAAATTAATTTTTTGTGAGGTTTATCTCTCTCCTTTTAGGTGAAACATCTTAAGAGTGCAAGAGTAGCCTATAAGCCTCACACCCAAAAAATCTATGGTTTATTTTTGTGAACTTGCATATTGAACATCATATCATTCTATTTTGCATTTATATTTGCATCCTAGGACTTAATTGCATTGTATTTTGCATTGGTTTTGCATCCTAGGGATTCTTAAAATTGCATTAGTGAAAGACTTATTTAGACTTCATTTTTTTATATCATATCATTCAAAAACTGAAAATATGCATTTGCATCCTTAGTTTACATATGAAAAGCATTAAAATCACTTTAAATTTTCTGAAAAATACAAAAAAAATCTCACATTTGGACTCATTCGCCACCCTGGGGGAATTAGTCCAACTGCACATTTCATATTGCATTTTCAAGCACTTTTCTAGGTAATTACTGCCTTTCTATTCTTTGTTGTTATTTCTCTATTCCAGTTTACAGAATTCCTGCTATTTTCATTTTCATTCACCCCATCTTTTTTGGTACTTGTATGAGTGTTTGGTGCCCAATTGATAATACTTTAGTGAGATGAAGCTCTAGACTCATGGCTTTCCACGATAGCATTTTTGTTGTGGACCTTGGGATGTCAAGAACTCCTATTCCTAGTATGGACAATGGTTCATTAGGCATGGACAATACCAGTAATACGCCTTCACCTTTCGATCCAATGAATGTTGACACACAAAACAATTCCATTCTAGAAGAAAAATTAATCAGTATTCATGAGGATTTTTCACATTTACAACAAGATATATCCCTTGAAAAAATTTCCACCACTTCCATACCTGCAATAGAAAACCATCATCATTTTATTGAAAGTGATGATGGCTTACAAGTGTGTAAAATAATAGCTAAGATATAAAATAAACATGTTCCTTCTACTTCCCAGTCAGCTAACATTGTTGTAATCCAAGGAGGACCTCACAATCCTCCTACAACCATAGCATCCATACCAACTTATACCTCTCCTCAAGTTACAACAACTATGCAACAGGTTAGTCATGTGGCTCCTTCTTTCACAATTCCAACTAGCATTCCTAGTTTATTGTGGCATCACATATTCCTTCTTCCACCTTCACCCCTCTTAGTGTCCCTTTCACTTCCCCTAACATTACATACACTCCATCACCATTTTCCCTTCCACCTCATACCACTTACATCAATCCCATCATTACACAACTCTTTAATATAGTTTCATCCATGCAACAACAAATATCCACCATTAGCCAAAGTCAAAATGGTCCACCCACATATCATGTTCGTAGTAGTCCATTATCCTTAGAAATCTTATGCCCATAGATGCCACAAGGAATTGAAATGCCTAGGTTTGAGAAATATGGAGGTAAAGGAGACCCTAGTAATCTTCTCAATGCTTATGCAATCTTGTGTAGTGACTTTTTCCTCAATGATAAGTTGTTAGCCAAAAAATTTCCTAGGACCTTGAAGGACACTGCATTGGAGTGGTTTCCAAACTTACCAAATCATTCAATCTGATTGTTTAATGAACTTGTGGATACCTTCATAAGTCATTTCCAAGTCCATATGACTCCTAAAAAAATAATGGTTAATTTAATGTGATGTAGAAAAAATGCAGATGAAAAAGTAACTAATTTCATTTCATGATATCAGTCATTATATGCTCAAATTGATGTAAAGATCCTAGATTCACATCTGTAGAATATTTTTATCAAAATCTTGCACACTCACCTTAAAGATAAGTTGAATATGATGAAATTACCTCTGTTCATGCATTTATGCATGATCCTTTATGACCATCACAACTCGGTTTCTAGTCATGATTTAAAGTCCAGTTCTAATCGAGTTGAGAAGTATGTGAAAAATAAACCAAAACAACACACAAAACTTTAGAAAATCAAATAGAGGCTTTTTATAGTTCAATCCACATTCTCCACAAGCAATGCAACTTGTTCAAAGTCAAGTCAAATTTTTTAAAGCAATGGTTCCCTTTTCCTATGGGGACCCAAAGAGACAATTTACTCCCTTACCTGAGACCCTCCATAATATAATGACCCAATTTCTCTAGCAACAAATGATCACTTTGCCTACCATTAAACCACTTGACACCACCAAGCCTTTACCACCTACCATTAAAGCAAATGCTTATTGTTATTTTTATCACCAAAATGGACATGAAACCAAACAATGTAAGCATCTCAAACACTTAGTTCAAGACCTCATTGATTTTGGTCATTTTTCCATTGTAGGTTTCAATGATCAAGGCAATAAGTCTATTGCACCCCCTAACCATAATTTACAATTTTTTACAAACCCTATTCCTAAACACAATGTTTCATTTGTCAAGGCTAGTGAACCTTCAAATAATGATGTAATGAATGTTGATACAAATAATGAACAACATGATCTTACTCCAAATGTTACCCAAGTTAATCCTATGGATGAACTTGTGGGTACAATAGACGTCCCTCGTAAGGGCCCAACCAAAAAATATCTTTATATTACATTTTCTTCTCATCATATACTTGAAAATTTTCTTGATGGTCCTCTTTACATAGCTGATAGAATCTATGATAATCCCATTAATGGGATATTAATAGATCCCTCCTGTGGAAAGAATGTGATCACGAAAGAGTTTCTACTATTACACGATCTCTATCAAGATGATTATAACAAACCAAATACATGGATTAAAACACATACTAGTTTTGTGTGCCCTACGATCAGATCGATCATACTCACATTACAAATAGGACCTAAAACTTTGGAGATAATATTTTCTATCATTCCACAATCAGACCAATTTTGTCTATGGCTAGGTCATCCTTGGCTCTGCTTGATGAAAGCAGTCCCATCAGTTGTTCATAAGTTTGAATTTTCCACATGGAAATGAAATATTTACCATACACCATAGTGGCTTTAATCCATTATCCTCTAAAGGTAATTTTTCTTTAGAATCCTTTTGGCCTGAACCTATGGAACCCATCACCCCTCAAAAAGACTTTTTTTCATAACCTATCAAAATTTCAAAGCCAAATGCATAACCAAATTGTCTCTTCGTAACATGTCCCCATCCACTTCCACTCCTCCTATCCTAGATGAAACCATGCTTCAACTTGAGTCGAACATTGAACAAATAATACAACCTCATCTGCAACTTACCATAGACACTTCACCTCCATCATTCAAATGACCAAGAGAAAATGAAAGAAATCTTGTCATGCCTCCTCACATTAAACAAGTGTACAAAGCTAAAGAGAAAGTGATTGACCCATCTTCTTCAATTTCTTCCATTCTTTCCCCTCTAGAAGAAAAGGAACCTATGATGGATCAATTTTCTCTTACACCTCAACAACTTCAAATAAAATAAAATGAAACCACAGTGCTATGGAGCATAGGTGTCATCATTATTTCCTTTCTCACCCTCATTCTCCTAACCCACCACAAGAAAATATAGTGTAGCCCTCAAAACAAAATGAACCAATCCAACAGCCACAACTTTTGATACATCCTTCCTTAGAAATAACCCTTCGTCCTCCTATTGTAATCAATCTTGATGATGATGATAACATGGATATCATAGAAATAGATTAATAAGTTCATAATTATCTAAACTCTTTATGTTCATCTACCATGAGATTAAAAGATAAATCTCCCATACAAAGTGAAGAACCTGACACATCTCCTAGTTTGGAACTTGCAATTCTTCCTTTGGAAAACCAACTGCCCTCGCAATACACTGGACATGATTGAGAGGTGGGTGACTTGCATTTTCCTTACTAGCCTTTTATATTCCTTTTTCTTTTTCTTTAGTTTGATTTTATGTGCGTATTGTGCGACCCTGTAACGTGTGTTTGATGTTCTCTCTCTTTGTACATTTCTTCTATTTGTACCTCTATTCTTCTATATACATTTGTGCATTGCATTTTTTTTTCTTTCATTTTTTTTTTTTCCATTTGGGGATGACGCAAAGTGTTGAGATTCCCTATGTCTCTTCCATGTTGACCCAAAAGACCCTTTTCCTTTTGGGGATGATGCAAAGCATTGAGATTCCCTATGTCTCTTCCATGTTGACCCAATTGGTCCCTTTTCCTTTTTACTTTGTCTTTTTCTTTTGTTTTTCCTTTTGTGGATGATGTAAGGCATTGAGACTGAAATATATGGTTCGTGTTGACCCAAAATCTTTTCCTTTTCCTTTTATTTTGCATTTTCTTTTTTCTTTTCACTTTTGTTTCTCCTTTTAGGATGATGCACAGTGAGACCACAATCTCTCTTCCATGTTGACCCAAAACAATCTTTCTTTTTCCTTTGTTTTCACTCTATTTGTGTCATTCTTCCAATTCTATGTGCTTTGGGGAAGGATAATAGTTTCAAGCTCTTTCATAAAAACATTGTAGAAACAAACATACTGACCCCAAATCGATAGATCCCTTATGTGTTTGGCATGTTCCTTTCTAGGGGGAAACCTCCCTTTTATTTTGCTTTCTTTTTCATTTACATGACATAGCCTAACTTAGAAACATATGACTTGGCATAGGGGATTTCCAAGTTGGCTCTCATGTCTTGTTTTCTTTTTTTCATTTTCTTTCCTTCACTACTTTAAAGTAATTGCTCATAGAATGGTGTGTAGAAATTCCATTGAAGTGGGGGGCATACATTGGCATCATTTCATTTGCATTTTTGGTTCTTAGTGCAGCCTTGTCACTTCATATGATGCGTTCATCACATTTTGGATGACATTCGGTTTGATGTCCTTCATAAGTGTGATCTCTCTTAGCCTATTACATTACTCTCAGTGGCCTGATGTGATGCATTGCATCCCTTAAGTTGTGAATATTTTATTCTTTGATTGGTCCTCTCTTGGAGAAAATAGACACAATGTTCCCTAAGTGAAAAACCTTGCATGAACTTAAGAAGACTCCTTTGATCATCTTTTGCATTTTACATGCTACATTTTTTCTTTTTTTTTGCCACCTTGCATAACACAACTTGCATACCTATGGTACCTTGCTCTTTTTTCATGAGTTCTAAGCATACAAAGCTTTTCTTGTCTCATGAAGCACAAACTAACGTTTTCATTGTGGCACATTGTTAAAGTTATCAAGAGGTATAACTTTGATATGGTTGAGCGGGAAGCCCATTCAGTGGCACAACTTTCCCCATAGCCACCTATATGTTCATGAGTTCATACCAACTAGCGTATGTATCTTACCTTTTTTGGTTTTCTCACCCAGTGGACCACCATGAGTTTTGTTGCCTCAGAATGAGTATGCATTCTCTTTTTCTCACAAACATCTAATCCACAACTAGTTGGACAGATGATCGAAGCTTAATCCAATTCTCCCTTTTTCTATTCTTTCTAATCCACATGTGTGTTCCTTTGTTCTTATGTTTAGTTTTCCATGGGATCTTCATCTTGGGGTCTTGATCGTCCCTCTTGATCATTGTCATTCCATCTTGCTAACATAAGTACATTTGGATCCTTCTTGATATGCATGGCACCTTTAGTGTGAGTTTGAAGCAAGTTCATCATCTCACTAAAGTGGGGGCTAAATGTGCCATAGAAAAATGGCCCTTTAACATTTTCATGGTCTTTTAGGTCTTCCTTCATGATGCTTGGTCCATTTTTCTTTGATTTAATGTTGTAATGTGGCTTAAATATTCACATTAAGTCTTTAAAATTCAAATTATGTAATCTTCAAAAGGTGTTGTGAAGTGTTGTAATAAATTTACACACTTTTCTAGAGTACATCCATTACAATTCACTTAAAAATCACCTTTTCATCACTTATCAAGTCCTATTTTGAAGTGTTGTAAAGCCTTGTAACAAGATTTCACACTTTTCTAGGCTTAATTTCACTATTTACACCTTTCTTATGCTTTATTTGACCCCTTTAAGCCCTTATAAGGCTTAATTAAGTGTATTTTTCAATGTAAATCTGACAAACAACATTAAATGCAAGATAATTACTGACACCCACTTTCAGGTCTAAGGTGGGACCCATTCGCCATGGGTGGCGAATGAGTCCCTCTTGGCTCAAAATTCAAAATATTTCAATTTTTTTTTTGGGTTTTTATTTAAAATCACTTTATGCTAACCTATGATGAGGTATCTTTGGGTTACTAAGGCACAAGTGTGTATAAATAATTGTTTTCACATCCATTTTAGCCCCCATTCATCAAGTTCACTAATTCACTCATTCATTCAAGCATTCAAGCACTTTACATCATTCAATCAATGATCAATCAAGTATCTTGGAGCAACCATTGATATATCTTCAAATCTTCTTCAACAAGGTTAGTGAGTTTAGGACATTTGCATGTTGTGTATTCATCTTTCCTTGTTCATTTAATTCCTTTTCTTCATTAAGGGTTTGATTACCAAAGTGGGATTTGACCAAGGAAAATCCCTATAACTCAACCCTTAAATTTTTTTCCCCTTTTGCATGTGTGTTTGTAGACTTGTGTCTGCATATTTATCATGAAATTAGGTGTTGAAAGGTGTTCAACAAGTCAAAAAAGTGTTTCAAGTCAATTAAAACCTATTTCAAGCTTGGAGACAACCAATGGTCCCTTTTATGTAGATTTGACTCTATCAACCTGAGAAGGAGACAACCTCAAATCTCGTACTACAAAATTGGTCCTTGATTTCATAGAATTTTGGGAGAGGACTTATTCACCATTAGTGGAAAATGAGTCCCACCTTAATGTTGGAAAGTTATAATTTGTTTGATTCTAGATCTAGACACTCGAAAACCTATTTTCAAAAGTTTTCATTAGAAGTAGGACTAATTCGCCATTAGTGGCAAATGAGTCCCACTGGTAATTTTTAGTGATCTCTGTCAACATTCAAGATACTCTAGATTCTTCATTCTCTACCTAGATGCACTCTTATTCAACCTTCTTCTTTTCTATTTTGCATTTGTTCATGTTTAGTTCATTATTTCATATCACATTGTGTTTTCAAAAATTGCATATTTCTTAGGTTTTGCATTCATAATCAGTCAATTACTTAGTTGCATTTAAATCATCTCTTTTAGCCTTGATAAAATCACACATTTTAATTTGAGTGAACCATGTTGATTTTTCATGAGGTTTATCTCTCTCCTTTTAGGTGAAACATCTTAAGAGTATAGGAGTAGCCTATAAGCCTCACACCCAAAAACTCTATGGTTCAATGTGATAACTAGTTTAAGAGAAGTAGTCTCATAATGGTAGATGACTGAGTTGAACACACATGACTTATAGGAGCCTAATGAATTCATTAAATCTTTGCTCAATAATACTAAGGGTTGACTTATAGATATACACCATTTAAACTATATGGAAGCAAGTAAGTTTTTCCTTTGGATATAGTTTAAAGGTTGTATACATGCGAGTATATGAAGAATGCTGGAATAGAGTGCAGCTATAAATAAATATTATCTATGGCTTTGAAGTCGATTATCATTAAAAAATTGGAGGCCAATTTAATAAACTAAATCAAGGCCGAAGTATGATATAGTTATGACTATATTCTTTAGCTACATATTACTCTTACTACTTATGTATAAAGATTTTGTAATCTACAAACATTGAGCAACCATTAAGTTGATGTATAGTGATAGAATAAGTCGATGCCTTTTGTGGAAAGCTATGGAATTATGAACCTGTAAATTCTATGTAAGGTAATGCATAGCAAGTCAATGACTTTGTCAAACTGATTTATTATGTGAATAGACTCATACCAAGACTTAGTTGATGTAAGCTTTGTGTTGCATATCTGATGCTGACTATTTTAGATATGATGGAAACCATGCCAACTCAATATGTCAATATGGGTTTTTGGAGCCACCTTTTAATCCTTACACCTATAGATGTCCATTATGAAATTTAAACCAAATTCAATCATGTGTTTATTTGAATTATGGGCATATTGCTATCAATGAACAAGGTCAATTTTTAGCTTATTTTAGTGAAGTATGTGCATACATGTTCACCACATTTTAGAAGTGATATATGTGTTTTTGTGCATGATTGTTGCTATCAAAACCCATTCCTAAAATATATGCTAAGTAGTTACCAAATTGTTTTATAAATAGTGGAGCTAGTTCACTTGATTGGGATGCATTCCTTGAGCAAGTTTTTGCATTCTATTTACATTCCTATCTACATTATTCCGCTTAATATAGCGAGTGAGAGTTTTGAGCATTAGAGAGAGGTTATTATTATTTTGAGAGAAGTATTTTCTAGATTGTGAGTTAGTGGTTATTGTAACATCATTGGAGGGAATGATAACATCCTAGTTGTTGTTCTGAAAATGTTATGTTTGTAGCCAGTTGATTGGAAAGCATATCACAGGCATGAGGATATTCTTCCCTTGTTTGTATTAGTTTGGAAAGAGATGTTTCTTTATTATTTAACTAGTCTATTGAGAATACATGCATTTAGAGAATTAAGTATTATTTACTATGAAAGGAAGTAGAAGCTACATATACTATTTGTGAAATGCCTATAATTACTCCATAATAGGAGGATTATGCTTATCATAAGTATTACATACTAGGTATGAATAAACATGGGAAGCATAAGGATTATTCATAGCTTAAACCCTTTATCCTGGAAAGAGTTGATACTCTCGAATGGAATTACCTATTCTTATGACAACTCTTCAATTGAGGCCATGCATTGTGTTTGTATTTACTCAATGATAGGAGGGATGTTTTTCATACGCATTAATATTATACTAGATATGATTAAACATAGGTAGCTTAAGGATTACTCATCGATAGATATTTGATTATTCTAGATGGCTAGTAGGTTACTCTTGGGATTGTTATCCAGTGCAGAGAGGGAACTAGTACTTTTCTTAATGAGTTGAGTTACCTTAGGTTTGTGTTAAAGAGATAGGTTATCCCAGGGAGTAGCTTTCCCATGGAGAGAGATTTCCTAGGCATAAATATAATGTCCTTAAGTTAAAATGAGCTTGCTATAGTGTAAGTGAATGGTAGACCTTCACTCGAAGTACTGATGGAGACTAATTTGGCCAAAGTAGTGTGATTGCTTGGGGCTCCACTGTCAGTTTGACCATGTCCATTTAAATGCATGAGGGCTACCTAGCATAGGTCATAAAACCTAGTCATGTAGGGTACAACACTAAGGTTAGAGTATTAGGTCATATGGGGTTAATCAACCAATACTTTCATCGAAGATTAGGGCCAGCTATCATTGATAGATGTGGAAGGCACCGCGTATGTGTCTATGGTTGGAAAAAAACCACATGAGTGATGCTTCTCCTCCTCAACAGGTGACAAAAGACCAATTTTTTGAAAGGTGGATTCCTAGACCATCTATAGCTTATGCTATGAAGCTCAGAGGACCTATGTATGTAGTTGTGTACTTTCATGGTATATTTTACTTTGGGAATTATTATATTGGAATGAAATACTTATTGAATATTGTGTGACATATTTGTTCAATATGATATCTATGTATTGGAAAGATTTGAATAATTACTTTGAATTGCATTGAAAAATTGAAATTGTGTTATTTCAATTAAGCATGTAATTTACATTATTGAAATAAAAAAAATTATTGCTATGTCATGATGTCATGATTTATTCACTTAAGGTGAAAACATTGGAAATTTTAATATGAAGAACACCGGGGTTGTTACATATGGTATTAGAACTCCCATGTTCAACACTAGAATCTATGAGATCATTACATAAATGTTATGTAAACCTTATCAAAAGATAATGGGTGAAATGTTCTTATGCCAAGATGGCAAGAGAAAAGAATATGGGGAAATAAAAAAGAAAGATGATATTCCTAGAAACTGTTGGCAAGAGACACTGCATAAGTCATTTGGTGTTGTCATTGATGGCAACCCTAGTCAATAATCCCATTTTCACCTCAGTATTTTCTTATACCGAAAGTTAGAATGAAGATATGTGTTAACTATGAAGCTAAAATAGGGCATTCGATAGAAAAGGCCGACTAGATGAGTATAGTGTGTTGCGGATTTTTGAGGAATAATTGTTTAAGGTGTTTTGTGTTTGAGACATGTTTTTTTGGGTCCTTACTATGTTTTGGCCGACATTGTTTGGTTCGTATTGATAATTTTTTATGGATTGGGCCAATAGTTTGTACAAGTTTCACATTTTATTGAGCTCACATGTAGTTGACGTAATCTCTAGTTGCGAATATATATAATTTATTATTCATATAATTTTGACATATGATGCGAGAGTTAGAAGGATTATAGATCGATTATGCATAGTTTCACTTGAGCAGAAAAAGGATTGGTGATTCGAATTAAAGAAGACAAAGTTTCAAGAGTAGAATCAGACAAAATGTGAAGAATTATGTCAATGTACTTAACCAGAACTATAATCAGGCATTAACAGATGCTATCTCATAGTTCATCCACTCCAGTTGTCTTCTAAATGTGACTGTAAGATAGTGAATCTTCTTTTGGGCAATAAGCCTTTTGTATTTGAGCAGTGAGCTCTAGGAAATGTGCCTAAATGCATGTGCATTCCCCATTTGTAGTACTTTTAGTAGAGTATAATCTTGTGGATTAACCTCCACCATGGTTTTTCCCCTAACAGGGTTTCCACATAAAAATCATTATGTTATGGTGTTGTGGTTGATCTCCTTGTGTTCTTGCATCTTTCTTTTGGTTCAATCCTATAAGTGGTTTAAAGATCAAGTTAATAAAGTTAAATTTTGCAGAACACTAATTCACCTCCCCTCTTAGTGTTCCTTGATTCCAATAGTTGGTATCAGAGCTTATTTCCTCAGAAGAAGTTTAATATCTTGGGAAAGATCTGGGAAGGTGATTCAATGGATTTTGGCAGTCTTCACCAACAACTTTTGGTGGCACTAGATGATCTTGATCAATCCAAATCTAAGGTCTGGGAATTGCACGAAAGCCTCATGAATGCTGAGAAATTCATTCAATCATTGAAATATATAATCAATAAGTCCATGGAAAGGAGAAAGGATCTCTATGATCAGCTCAAGAAGAAAGAGAGTAAAAGCATGGGAGATGAACACCTAGGTCAAACCTTGAAGGAAAATACAGAAGAATGTGAAAATATCACCAGAGATAATGTTGTCCTAAAGCATGAGATGGAATCTATTGTGATGAGGGTGACCAAGGAGATTGAAGAGAAAAGGAAGAATGAAAAGAATCTTACTCAGTCCTTGAAAGAAAGATCTCATGAATGCAATAGAATTAATGGTGGAATCAATCAACTGGAGCTTGAATTGCAACAATCCAAAAATAATGAAGAAGAGCTTGAAAGATAGATTGTTATTCTTAGGGATGAAATTGCTACTGTAAATGAATACAATGAGAAGTTCAAGATTAGCTCAGCTGAGCTTGATGAACTAATTCAAAGTCAAAAGATTGGAAGTGATAAGCAAGGTCTTGGATATGAGAAAGGAGAAAGCTTTGGATCTGGTCAAAAGAAATTTAGGCTAGGAAATCAGATGAGAAAACCCATAAGGTATCTGGTAAGACAACCCAATCCTTAAAAGTTTAATGGATACTCTTTTATTTGCAATAAATTTGGTCATATGGCTACTCAATGTATAAGTAGAATGAATCCAAGTGTTCCATCATTCTCTGGTCAATGTTTCAATTGCAATAAGTATGGTCATAGGTCAATTGAATATAGAAATATGACAAACAACTTTTTTAATAGAAATGTTAGATGTTATGTATGCAATAGATTTGGGATATTGCTAACTAGTGTAGATCAAGAGAGATTCAATGGAATAATTGGTTTGGATAAAGAAATGTCATGTGCTATAATTGTAACAAATTCGGTCACATTGCAACATTCTATAGAAGTAGGAAGGGTCTGGTAAAAAAAGGGAAAGATATTCAAAAGGATGATAAGTGAAAAGGAAAAGCTACTACGGATGAGATTAGGAATCAAATGAAGAAGACATGGTGAATAAGAGTGTTTTCCATGCAAGAAATGAATCAGCACCAGAATCTGGTGCTAAAAATTCCTCTTGGAATTAGTTTAAGGCCTTTGGCCTAGAGGGGCTCTCAAGAAAATATCTTACCCCCTGCCAGTAGTTGGTACCAAAATGTGGATAATTGCAACAATTGCATTAATGATCTCTACAAATGTTTTGTGATCACTGGTGGAGGAAATTTATGCAAAATTGAAGGTTTGTAGAAGAATTTTCTTTCACAAACTATGAAAACAAGGTATCTGGAAGACCTAAAGAAAAAAAAATTATTGTGATAAAAATTTAGATGCACAAATGACACAAGGTTACTTCTATTCCTCATTTGTAACATTTCATTTTGAGAAGAATAATTTTGGAGAGCTCTACAAGTGAATTTTGGAAAGATACAAGTCTAAAGGAAATTCAGCAAACAAACCCTAATTCGGCGAAAGGTATTTATCTACAAAACTTGTGAACTTGAAATTTATAGAAATGGTCACTCCATTAGTTGTTGATATTAAGGATAGATCCCACCCAAAATTCAAATGGCACATGTTCAAATCCATTGAGACAGAACCGTTAGGTTCATTTTTTTCTATTCTATATGGTTTTTTTCGCATTGAAGATATTAGGGCATATATTCATGCAAATGTTGAGGAGTTGGGAAGCTCCCTATTGTTAAATCTATACACAAGTCACACTATATGAGAAAATATTTGTGTAAGGCCTGAATTTAAGATTTTGGAGGAGAAGAAGTTCACAAAAATTATGAAGTTTCCTATGTTCGATGAAAGTGAATGGGTCTGGTACATACTAAATCAAGTGTATGTTGAATTCATGTGGTTAAATTAGTCCTTGAAGATCACAAGTGAAGCTATAAGAATTGTTACTGGTTTGAATTCATCTGGTGGGTTTCCCACATTGAAATTTGTGAAGAACCAAACATTCACTAAGGCAACAAGTTCCACTTTCGATAGAAGAGCCATGACAATTAATGACATCATTGAATTGGATGTAAAATTTTCTTCTGTTATTGGATATAAAATCTATCATTCATGTTGGGATAACTCTGTATCCGGTACTTTAATCTATGTATCTTATCCAATGATCAAGGAAAATGTTGAATATGACTTATGTGAGTTACTCCAGAGCTAGCTAATTGAAAATCTTGGTAAAATCAAGAAGTACAAGAACTCTTTCAAGTATGGAAATCTGATGTTATACCTATTCTTCTACTTCATGATTGAAGTTTCAAGAGTTGGTAAAGTGCAATGGGAAGGTGACAGACCCGTAGCTTTTCAAATTAGAGACATCTTATATAGAATTGGTGATAGAAAAGAAGGGAAAACTACTATCTGGGGTTACTTCAAAAGATTCGTAGTGAAATACAAGCTAGGGAAAGGATTCCTAAATCTATTGTGAAAAAATTATAAGGACACTATTTGCTTCATGGTTGACATTGATCAGTGTTTGATGGAAGAAAAAAAACCTAGAAAAATTTAGATAATTCCTATGGGATATGAGGTTGAAGAACACATTTCAAAGTTGTATACCTAACACTTGTTGAGTAAACCTTGAGATCTAATAGAAGAAAGGTTTGGTACCTTTGAAGAGAAAAATATGCAAGTACATGCACAACTAAAGAAGCCTATGATAGTCTAGAAGGTGAGAAAGGAAGTTAAATATTTTGTAGAAAGCATCAACATATTAGTTGAAGGAAGGGAATCTAGGAAGAAAAGGGAACAAGTTGAAGAAGGGGAACCTGCTATAACTGATTCAGCTAGTCTAGCAGCATCCTCTGCCAGATCTAGATCTACAAGGAGCTCTATACCCTCATTCAGTTCTACAAAGAAATCAAGCCCAATAAAATATCAAGTCAAGACATCCAAAAGAGAAGGAAAGAGGAAGAAGGATTAAAGCACAAGAGTCTATGTTGTTTTTGAAGATGATGAAGAAATTGAATTAGATGAAGTAAGATAAATCAAGAATAAGGACACAAAAGCATCTAAAGTCTCTAAGGACAAGCATGAAGACACAATTGAGGACACTCAGAATCCTCTAGATATGCAAGATATTGAAATTCCCATGGAGACTAAAACTCCTAAAGATATGTCAGTTGAAGAAATAGAGATTCCCAAAGCCAAGGAAGAATCTATGATTCAAGAAAAGAAGGATAAGGCAAAGGAGGTTGCTATGGAAGCAAGAGACACTGCAAAGGAAATAAAGAAGTTTTTAGAAGAAAAATAGGAGGTTTTTGACCCTAACTTAGTTGAAGGTCCTATCAACTTGGCCACTCTATCTCCAATTCAGAAGATGAAGATAGCATCATTTTCTCAGGCCAAGGAAAGGGAGGAGATATTGAAATCTCACATTGAGGACAATGAGTTGCTAATCCTTGCATCAAGAATCTTGGAGAAGATCATGCCCACACATGTCAAGGACTCATCTAATTATCCCTTTGGTCAATTGAAGAAACTTATCAACTTTGTAAGTACTCACTTTGAGTCTCTTGAAAAGTTGGTTGAGGATATGGTCTAGAAAGAATTTGATGCAAACAGGTTCAGTAGATTGAAGTGTATGATTGCTAATGATAAATCCTTATTAGCTACTTGTGAAAAGAACATTCAAGGTGCAATAATTGAGGGTGGAAATATCTACAAGTCATGCTTATCCTTGTCAAAATTCACTAAGGTCGCTAAGAACAAAATTAAGGAATATGAGAAACAATTAGTAGATTTTTCTCAAACCTTTGATCCTCTAACTATTTCTATGGGTAAGCAAGAAGGTCAAGTAATATCCCTGCTTGACAAAATTAAAATTTTGAAGCATAAAAAAGATAAAATTGTTGAAAGGATTTGTCAGCTTAGAGGACTAATTGGTCCTAAAATGGAGACAATGCTTAGTGCATTGAAGGAAGCACATGATGCTAAGGCTATCAGTGATCTAACAAATCTTGAGTCAGTAGAGATGCAATCCTACCTATTATGTGGTCACATGACTATTTTGGAGTCTTAAATTTTTTTGGGACACTAGTTTAATCCTAATGAAGAAATTTTTTGCAGATATATTCAAGTCCATGTAAGTTAGAAAAGCATGTCTATACATATATAGTTTTTTCATAGAAATTTTGTATGGTTTTTGGTATGCAGATTCCTGTCTTTTCCATTGATGTCAAATGGGAAGTGTGGAACAGTGAAAAATGTCATATTCATCTTAGGGGGAGTTGTGATTAAATTTTTTTTGAACTTTTGTGGATTGCAGTGTATTCATGTTGGTATTGATTCTGACACTTAGTCATTTTTCATTAAGTGTTGCCATCAATCCCAAAGGGGGAGATTACTGGCAAGAGACACTACACAAGTCATCTAGTGTTTTCATTGATGGAAATCCTAGTCAGTAATCCCATCCACACCTCAGTATTTTCTTATACCAGAAGTTAGATTAAAGATATGTGTTAACTATCAAGCTAAAATAGGGCATCCAACATAAAAGGCCGACTAGATGAGTATAGCATGTTGTAGATCTTTGAGGCATAATTGTTTAAGGTTTTTTGTGTTTGAGACATGTTTTTTTGGGTATTTACTATTTTTTGGCTAACATTGTTTGGTCTACATTGATATTTTTTTATGGATTGGGCCGACAGTTTGTACACATTTCATATTTTGTTGAGTCGACATGTAGTTGATGTAATCTCTAGTTGTGGATATATATAATCAAATATTCATATCATTTTGACATATGATTTGATAGTTACAAGGATTATAGATCGATTGTGTGTAGTTTCACTTGAGCAGAACAAAGATTGGTGATTCGATTTAAAGAAGATAGAGTTTCAAGAGAAAAATTAGACAAAATGTGAAGAATGTTGTCAAAGTGATTAGCCGAAACTATAATCAAGCATTAGTAGATACTATCTCATAGTTCATCCACTCTAGTTGTCTTCTGAATGTGACTATAAGATAGTGATTCTTTTTTTGGGAAGTAAGCATTTTGTATTTTAGAAGTGAGCTCTAGGCAGTGTGCCCGAATTCATGTGCATTCCCCATTTGTAATACTTTTAACAAACTATAATATTGTGGATTAACCTCTATCATGGTTTTTCCCCTAACAGGGTTTCCACGTAAAAATCCTTGTGTTATTGTGTTGTGCTTGATTTCCTTGTGTTCCTGCATCTTTCTTTTGGTTCAATCCTATAGGTGGTTTAAAGATCAAGTTAATAAAGTTAAATTTTGCAGAACATTGATTCACCCCCCTCTCAATGTTCCTTAATTCCAACAGAAACTTGTTTTAGTTTGGGACTAGTTAAGAGTCGTCCCTAGAGTTAAGAACTCCTAAACCAACAACTTATTATTATATCCCCTTGGATTGTGGAAGATTATGCAATCAGGTTATGTAGGAAGGTTAGGAAGAATAGCAAATATTCACCTTCATCCTATGAAATAGATATAAATCTCAGAGTGATAAAGAATATTGAGAGAATCTCCCTTATTGATGACAACCTATAGCTTCAAAGAATTAAGGATTCTTGAATTTAGGAAGAATACTATGAATATGTGAGCATACATTTTTGGCATAATATGGATCAAAGTAGAAATTGAATGAAGGAGGTATCCAAGAGATTAGAGAACTCTTTACTTCAATCTAATTTAAGTGCAAGGCTAGGAACTTGTAAGAAAAGAGATAGTACCTTAGGAATTTAAGGGAAAAGACTAGAATGGTAAGAAAAGAAGTAATCAGTTACAAAGTGAACATATTTCCACCAACTAAAAATGATAAGAAGAATTTGGAGTTTTTATGAAGATGAGGAGAGGAGCCCCAAACAACCTTAGATATCTCTAAAGGTTATTAGAGAATAAGCTACCAAGAGTTGGAACAAAGACCCTTGGAAAGGTGATTGTGAGAAAGAAGAATGAAAGGGTAAATCATATTGATCTAACAAGGTTTGGATTGTACATAGATTGGTTGGAGTATAAGTAGAACTCACCTACGTGTCAACAAAAACCAACATATGTCTAGAGGTTCCAACAATAAGTGGGATACATAGTGTCAAATCAATAGAAGTTGAAAGGAAACAATTCTCTAAGATTAAAGGTACATCAACAAAAGAGGCTTTGTGGATATGGATATTCCTTCACAAAGAGGATATTGGAAAGAGAATTGGAATAATACAAAGTCTCTTAGCTTGTAAAGTTTCTAGTTGTTCAATATATCTCTTCATCAATGATCCAAATTTTGAATCTATGAGATAGAAATTAATGATGAATCTAACTTTGGAAAAAATTATATTCAAGGTATGCCATTGAGACAAGAAAAAGGAAATAGAAAGCTAACAACAAGGAATGTTAAATCATTCAAGAAAGAAATTTTTTGCTATGAGTTTGACTTGGAATTGATCAATTTTCCTAAAAACACTAAGGAATGAAGTAAGAGATTGGATTGAATCAAATTAAATAACTCAACCAATGAAAAACATGGATGTGTTTTTAATTTGGAATAACTTTTCACTTCTACGTAAGTCATGATGTCCATTAAGTCATGTATACCATGAACACAAGGATAATATATGGGAAATTTTTAGAGAAAGATAAATGGAAAGGTCAAGGATTATGACGTATTATCATCCCATACCTTATATTTATTTTATTATAAGATCAAATGAAATTTTCATTTATTGAAAAGAGAGGGAGGAAAATCGAATGAAAGGGGCTCTGGAAATCATACTGGTTGTGCATCTGAGAAGAGTCTTCTATGGAGGAGGCTTGAATCTCTTCTAGGATGAAGAAGTGATGGATGGGGATATATACCCACCATGAGGATCTATTAATGGAGTCATCATCATGTTGGCTAACAATGTTTCTTCTAAATCCTTTCGAGACATTGTTGTAGGTGAGTGTGGGAAGTTGTCGGATGGTGCCAAATTCTCGATTGGTGAGAGTGTCATTTCACTGCAAGATGGAGAAGGAAATCAAGGTAAGCACCCCACCTCTCAACCCTTGAGATCCATCTTGATTACTAATTCTTCTCTAGATGAAGTGATTATAGAAGAAGATTCTAGACTGGTGAAAACAACAATATTTTTTGTGGTTGTTGACCCTTCTAGGGTTCTAATGAAGAAATATATCAAAGAATTATTTCAAAATGTATGGGAAAAAAAATTGGGTTGCATTTTTATTATTGTAGAATGATTCAAAAGGGTTTATATGTGATTTTCTTTAATAATCATATCTCTCAATTAGAAGGCACTAAGAAACAATTCTGGAATGTGGGCACAGTTGTTTTTTGGGTCCTGGCTTGGAATTCAGAGGCTATAGAAGATGAGGTTTTGGCTCTCTCTGACTATAGATGGCTAATTATTAAACATGTCCCTCCTCAGCTTTGGAAATTTGTTCTGCTTCTTTTGGAGCCATACATGGATGTTTTGAAGATGGATGATATAAAGATTCCATTACTGCATTTTGATGCGAGGGTATTGATTTCCCTATCTCCAGGCAAGGAATTGTCAGGAATTCTTGAGATTCAATTAAAAATTGTTATAATCTGCTATGAAATTGAAACCCTAGGAGGGCTAAATGTGTGTTATCTTTGAAGATGTGAAGGCCACATTAGATGGAATTGTCTGTTAATAAGGAACATAAATAATCTCAAATCCACCTCTAGAAAAATGAACAAGAACAATAAGAGTAATAAAAAACCCTCTAAAGTAGAGGGTCAGGTGGATAATGATGTTAATAATTATGGGGATTCCATTCATTTGGTCCCCACTCCATAATATCTTGATGAGAAATTTTCTCCATAAAAGACTAACAAAGGAACTAGTAACACCTCTCCACTTTTTGGGGAAGTTGACATGGTTGGAAATAACCCCTAACTGTTGCTATTGAAGAGATGTCGACTTCTATTCTACATTTGGAGAGAACTACATGTCAAAATGGAATGGAAAGGCCTTTGTTTGAAGACATAAGAAACTCTGCTAAATGATATGGTAACCTAAAACTGAATGCGGAACAATTGGCTCTCCTAAGCCTTAGGCAACAAAAACAATCCATTGATCCTAATCCTAAACTAGGTATAGAATTATATACATTTAATTCTAAATACTTCAAGGAAAATAAAGAGGTGGTCTATCAAAGTGATAAATGTTCTTTGGAAGGATCTAAATATTAGACATTACAAATCCCTAATGAGGTAAATGATACCCTGAGTAGATGGAAGAGCCCCCATGACTTGGAGGTAACCCCGAAAGGAGAATTGCTTGTTGAACATAATAAACATCTAGTGTCTCTCCAGCCTGAGGATTCAGGGAACAAAATTGAGAGGCCTCTCTCTTTCAATACTATTTTTTTTTTGTTGGTAATGAAAAAGTGCATGAAATTTGGGTGCCTAGCATGTCAAGGAATTTCTCCCAATCCCTTGATGGATTGATGAGCTTAGATGGTTTTGCATCACAGTCAAGAATGGACTCTATTGATGATATAGACCTACTCTCTATTAGAGGTACCACTAATGGTGATGAGACCCCCATGGAAGTTGTTGCCAAGAAAACACAAAGATATAGGAAGAAGAAGGGTTTAGAAGGGAGTAAGAATCTCTTACGTGAGAACTCCAATCACCCCCTGAAGGATAAGAGGAAAAAATGAAGTGGTATTCTACCACCCAATGCAAAGAGAGTGTAAGTAGAACCCAAGCTTCCCAAATGCTTTGATAATTTTAAAAGTGACATGGGAATTCCATCCAATAAATAGTTTTGATGGAGGTTAACTGCATTTCTTGGAATGTGAGGGGGCTTGAAACCCCAGACATAAAACATGTTGTAAGAAGATTTCTTACTCAAAAGAAGAAAAAATATTTTGTTTTGTTGCAAGAAATCAAAGCAATCGATTTCATCCTTGAGACAAGTTTAAAAGTTATATCGAAAGAGGTCACTCAATTTGTTACAAATCATGAAAAAGGAAAAGGAGGGGCTGCTATTCTGATGGCTAATAAATGGGCTCAACATATAAACAATTTTGGGATTTCTCCTTGCAATAGGGTTGTCTGCCTGATTATAAAAAAAGATGTATGTTGCTTTGGGGTGTTCTCACTTTATGCTCCCAATGATTATAAAGACATTGTTCAATTATGAAATTGTCTCTATACTCTGTAGGACATTCCTTAGATTATTGGTGGGGATTTTAATTTTTTGGAAAGAGATGAAGATAAATGGGGGGATTAGGATTTGACTAGAAAGGAAATGAAAATTTGTATTGGTAGAGAATGAAATCTAAGCTAGGGATAGAAGACCCTATTGGTGGACAGAACGATGCTACACAAAATATTTGGTTCACTTGGTGTAACTCCCAAAAGGAGGCCAAATAATTTACTGTAGACTTGATAGATTCTATGCGAGCAAGGACTTTTTATTAGTCTCTCCAGTGTGTGATGGGTGTTCAGTGGAGGTATGCCCATATTTTCTTTCAGACCATCACGCCATTAGAGCTAAATTCTTCCTGAAGTATGGGCTCCCCAAATTGATAGGTTGCAACCCTATTTTTTTGTCTTAATACTAATATTTTGAAGGATAGCGATTGTAGAAATGCAATATTTTGCCTCAGGTAGATCAACAAATGGTTGTATAAGAATATCTCTCCCATTGATAGATGGGCAATAAACACTAAAAGTTGGAAAAATCCTTTCTAGACAATTGGGAAGAATAGAGCCAAGGATTGCAGAAGGAGGGAGGCTACCCTACAAGAGATGCTCCTACAAGTAGAATCC
Source organism: Sequoia sempervirens (assembly GCA_007258455.2). Taxonomy (NCBI): domain Eukaryota; kingdom Viridiplantae; phylum Streptophyta; class Pinopsida; order Cupressales; family Cupressaceae; genus Sequoia; species Sequoia sempervirens. The sequence continues at coordinate 17,105,867 of VDFB02075321.1, forward strand.
AAGATGCAAGCTAGCCCTATGAATGAAGCCCTCACTAGGAGATTGATAATGGCCAAAGAATCTCTCTTAGAAGACTCCAAAATTGTAAGATCGAAGGTATGAGAGTGAGAGCCAAGATGAACTGGCTTGAAAATGGTGACAAAGGTACACAATTATTCTCCAGGTACATTAAGGATAAACAAGCTAGGGAACATATTGACCAAATCTTTGTGGATGGCTCCCTCGTGGAGAACTAGGGTGAGATAAGGGATTATTTTTTCCAGTTCTGTAAAAATCTTTTCTCCTCAGAAGGAGAGAAGGACTCTAATAAGCCCGTTAGAGAGTACATATAGAAAATTATTCCAAAAATGATTAGTGATGAAGTGGCATTGGATATTGGGAGAGAGGTAACTCAGGAAGACATAAGAAAGGCCATCATTTCCCTCAAAGATGACAAATCACCTAGGGATGATGGACTTCCTACTAAGTTCTACAAAAATTTTATGGACTGGATATGTGAGGATTTTAACTTGGTATACAAGGGGGCCTTCGATATATGCACACTTGGAAACAAGATCAATAAAGGGATTGTCAAACTCATTCCAAAGGTGGGTGACAGATCTCTACTAAAGAATTTGAGGCCTATCACCTTGCTTAATGTCTCATATAATATTTTAGCCGAAGTGTTGGCTGATAGAGTAGCTCTTGTTCTTCCTTCCATCATCAACTCCACTCAAATTGGTTTTATAAAGGGCAGATATATTCTTGAAAATTTTATCACCAGTTGGGAAGCAATGAACTGGGAAAATGTAACAAGTCAGAATACAACCATGTTACTCTTGGATTTTGAAAAGGCATGTAATAGGATTGAGTGGGACTTTCTATTTTTGGTCTTGAAAGCCTTTGGATTTCCAAATCCCTTATGTCACATGGTGAGAACACTCTTTTTGGATGCCACTGCCCAAGAGGACATAAATGGTTCTCTTACATCAGCAATTCCTCTTGAAAGGTCTATAAGATAGGGGTTCCCTCTTGCTCCAACTCTTTTTGTTATTACTTTTGATTCCCTTAATTATGTTTTGAGGGACAATGCATCAATCCCAAAGGTGAGAGGCTTTAGGCTACCAGATGATAGTGAACTTCTTAATCTTTAGTTTGCAGATGATACTTCTATTATGTCAATCCTAGAAGAGGAAAATTTCACTAACTTGATGGGGAAGTTGGAATTATTTTTCTTGGCATTTGGGTCTAAGCTTTCACCCTCAAAATCTTGGCTTTTAGTTTGGAAGGACAAACCCCTAGATTGGCTCAATAAATTTGGGATTCAATGGGGTGGTCCCTAGAAACTTGTAAGCTATCTTGGAATACCCTTTGTAGTGGAACCAGACTTGAAAGAGATGTGGCACTGGATCAAAGATAAAATTGAAAGTAAAATTGCTAAATGGAATAGGAAATTTCTCTCTTGCTAGTCAAATACAAATTTGACAAAAGATCCTTTGCTCTATCTAGTTTTTTTTAACTCTTATCAAATTAATGAAATACATAAGAAAATAAGGGTTTTTCTTTGGTTTGATGGTAAAGGGACGAGAAAGAGGCATATGGTTAAATGAGAGTGGTGTACCATGGATAAATCCAAAGGGGGGTTGGGGTTAAAGGATCTAAGGCTATAGGGCATTTCCTTAGCTGCCAAATGGGTGATTGGGGCTCTGGAAGGGGGAGATCCATGGAAAGTTCTTGTTAGAAAAAATATGATTAATGTTATTCCTAAACATGCAAAGGAAATGAGGTCTCTTCTTCTCAGTGATATTGTGAGTAGTGAGCAAAATATGTTACCCACAAGGTCCAAGGTTTTTAGAATAATATGGAAGGCCTAGGATGTGATGAAGGAGCATCTATTCAATCACCACTTCACCAAGGGAGACTATGGGGTTATTCAGGATCACAAGTATTTATGGTGGAATTCAAAGCATAATGGGAAACCCTTGGCTATACTCCAGGGGTGTTCTGCAAAGGGATGGGCTTAGAAAGGAATCAGATCCTTTAATGATATTTTAAAATATGGAAAACTAATAAATTGGAATGAGCTGAATACTAAATTTAATATCCCTCCTACTAACTGGAGAACCTATACTATTCTTAGGGAGGCCTGCAATTGGCTGAAATTCCCCGTGGTTTCCAAGATGGATGATAATCAATTCAAAGATTTCCAATGGAAAAATGGTACTAACATAAGCAAGGCTAAAGTTAGAGAAATGTATACCATGCTAACAAATTGCATGGATCTAACAGATCAATTAAACCAAATTTGGAGCTTATAGTGGAATAGAGACAAATGGCATAATTTTTTTAACTTTAACTAGTCAAAGCATCTTGAAGCTAGAGTGGCTTGCTTCAAATGGCTTCTTATTACTCAAAAACTCTCATTCAAAAGTAAAAAATATGACATTGACATGTGTAACATTTGTAAAGTGCCTGAGACAATTAATCACATCTTTTTTTATTGTGCCTTTGCAAAAGAAATTTGGAGAATTTTCTGTGATAAACAAGATATTTGGGGGAATGATGGACATCCTCTCCTTGTGAAATTTTTGTTTAATCATAACATAAAGATGGAGAAAGTTTCTTCTTTATTTTGGATTTTTATTTCTTCTAACATTTTGTGGTTCATCTGGAAGGCAATAAATTCAAGATTGTTTTCAAGGTAAGAGGAGGTTGCTTACTAAGTCTTTTAGAAGACTCACTTTCTATACTATTTCTATGCACGTTTATATCACTATAGCTCTTTCAAAAGACAAGTTTTGGAGCTACCTAGAGAACATACAAGTTATTATTGACATTATAGAGGCTAGGTATGGGCATTTATGGCCTAAGGGTCACCCAGGGGTTGATGTTTTCATGAGAGCTCTTGAGGCCTTTCGGCAAGATCTTCCAGATGAATAGGGTAAAAATACTGGTAAGATGGGGCATACAGGATAGTTAACTAATGCTACTGAGGCTTTGGTAGCTCTGAGTGATGGACAAGAGGCAACCTAAAATACTTCATGAATAGTCTTCCTTCATTCTTATATCCTTTTTGAGTAGTCTTGATTCTTATAACTTTGTACAATGCTTTATTTTGTTAATGGTTTTTATATATAATTGTATATGATGTAACTATTACATGCTAATACAGGATGGTGAATGGACTCTATGATGTTCCTCTCCAATGGAAAATTAATTTGATAAATGTAATTGGGTAGTTTGGGGGGCTATCAATTATTCTTGGGATTTTTGCTACTTTGGGGGTTCATGAAGTTGTGAAATCTACGGTATTTTGACTTGTATTATGTATTCCTTTTATACATAATATAAAAAAAATGTTATTGATTCCTTAGAAAAGGATAGGCGGATAATTTGATCATGACAGGAAAGATCATTTCCTATGGGACTGACAAGGTAAGATCTAGATTACTTGTGATTTGTAAGAAAGTGTCTTACTACTCCTATTGCTTTACTGGAAATAGCTATTATTGATATATTCTTAGATAGTTAGACTATGTGTATAATGTGAGATATGTCAATGTTGTGAAGCGACTTGGAATTATTATCAAACTATGATAGAAAAGCTTGGGGATGATAAGGTTTAGCTATAAAGCCATAGTTAAGGGATGAAAGATATAATGTGATGTTATGTGGACCACATCAAAATATCTTTACTGGAATAATGAATTTATCATACTTTATACTCAAATGAAACCCTAGGTTTAGAATAACCTAATTGGGATGAGAAGTTCATTCAAACAAGGAGAGAAACTGCAGGTTAATTTTTACCTATTGGGTTGGAATATGTGTTGGACTACTCATTAACGCCTATAGGTTGGGAATAACTTACTTGGTTGAGTTGTACATTTGGTATTGATTGGAACATATAGGGTTAGAGTAACCTATATAATCAAACTAGACATTGTTTGATGACTTAATCTAAACATTCGGGTATACTGACATTGAGACTCACCTATGTGATTAAGTGAATCAATTGATCTGACAAGAAAATTTCATCCTTGGTAATTAGGAATGCAATTAAATTTGATATCCACTAAGAACCAACATGATTGAACAAGGATTATTACTCAAAATTAGTACCAATTCTTATAGAGAAAATTACATTGAGTTGAAAGATGGATTGCATCTTTGAAATTAATCCAAGGATAGAAGAAATCCAAGTATGGATCTCCTAAGATAAATGGGATTTATCTCTACAAAACTCCTAGCCATTATTACTTGGGAAATAAATGTGGAATGAGACCAGAAAATAGTTTTCATTTAGTTAAAGAATAGACTAATATAGGATATAAAATAACCTATGTAGTCAAAAAAATTTAGAATTAAGGGATGGAATGAGAAAGTTGATAGGACATTAGGGTGACAGGGTAATTAGTCAGGTGAGGAACCACCAAAAACATTGAAAAACATAGATTAAGATGATGCTAAGTATATAGCAATATAATGTCTAGTGTGCCCGAAAATGAAGGGGCATGTGCAGGATCATCATGTAAAAAATAGGCCCTCAAGTGGCAAAAAAATTAAAAAAAATCAGTGTTAGGCAACTTGACGTAAAAATTTGAATAAGTTATCTACATTATTTCAAAAATATGTAAGAATAAAACTTGTAGAAAATTGAATATAGTTTCTAGACTACTAGGCTTATTTAAAAATAAATAAAATCTATCTGGTGAAAATTTGAAATTTCAATGGAGTAGTACTTAAATTTCAGAGAAAAAATAATAAGTAGGTGTCTATCTGACCACCCTAACTATAATAAAATGATAATATTTTTTAATAAGATTTTATATATAACTAGAGGACTCATGTCTAAATGTGATGCATATTTTTTTGTAATTTTTTTCCAAGTAAATAATTAATTATGAATTTTTTATTATCACTTTTTAAAAATATAAAAACTTGTATGTCTGACCACCTTAACTTGGTCAAAACTTCATGAAATTTATTTTTTATTTTTTTAATCCTATAGTATGTGAAGCATGTTTTGGATTCAAAAAATGTCATACTGTTTGAAATTTATAGATGTTTTTCAATCAGCCTATCGATTAGGATTTTAGTCATAATTCTAATAGAAAATAAATAATAATAATTTATTAAATTCAAATTAAAGAATACTTTATATTGGTGGAAAGCTGAGAATCTCCTCTAAACACCCTTTTCATTTCATCAATTTTGGGTAAAAAAAAAGTCGTCAGCCACATACCCTACAAATACCCATAATATTGCCACTTTTTGGCCCATCATGATCCTGCACATACCTGAAGACATGATGTCATTATTGGCAAGACATGTGTACTCTCTTGAGATTCTAGAGGGGGAGTGGTATAATACAAGATAGTTTACCCTGGTTATGTTGGAGGAACTAATGTAATGTTGTGGTGGAAAAACTCACCAAGGTAACCAACATTGGTTGGAAACTTGATTTATGGGATTTTAGTCCTAAGTAATATACTGTGTGAGGTAGTTTCTTAGAATTTCTAAGAAGGTACTATTAGTTGTGAATGAGGAAATATTGATAAGGTTGTTTTGACTATTATCATACTACAAGACATTCAAAGGAACGAATGAACAATATATTATTGTATCCAACTAGGAAAAGGAGGATAAGCAAATCTTGAATGATTTGTTGAGTACTTGTAAACTTCTAACGTTGAGGTTTGAACCATTATATGGAAAGAAAATTTGGAATCTCTAATAGGCTAAGAAATATGGTTAATGTTAGAATTGATCTTTTGTCAAAAAGGAGTAATAGATCAAAGAGATCAATGAAACTTTGTCAATACAAAGCTTAAGTATGAAGCAATATCAAAATTAATAGGTGTTCAAGATAAATGTTGTGCTCAAGACAAACAAGTCTTCAAGAGCATTACTTTTGGGTAAAGTGAATAGTTAAGTAAGAGATGGGTAAACTTAGCCTCTGAGTCATCTAAAGGAGTAAATACCAAAGGGAAGGATGGAACCCATGGTGTAATGCACAATGCATCATCATTCATTTTCTATTTGGATTATAATAAGAATAAACTTGTGAGCCAGTGAGAACATGCTTTCCAATCACTAGATTATATGTGTCATGTGTTATTTAGATATTAATGTACATGGGATGTACATATGAGATATTATGAATATAACACATAAGATCTTTGAGAGAGTATGTGTGAGACATACAAGTTTTCCCTATGCAATAGCAATGACACTCGATACAAGGTCTAGGAAGGACAAGGTTGCAAGGAGTGATGCTACATAGAATGAATATTTTATAAATCTTACATATTTTGAGAATGGTAAGAAAAAATTTATTTGAATTTATCTATATGTTAAAGTGCTATAGATCATTGGGGATGATGATTCACAAGAGGGGAAGTATGTTACACCCCAATTGTGTAATTACCATTTACTATTACTATGTAGGGTAAAGTGTGAATGCAATGTGAATTTTGTGTATGAATTAATTGTGCTTGCACTTTGTTATCAATTCATAATGAATGAATTCTATTTCATTTAATGAAGAAATGTGTATGTGTGAAATGGGTGGTTATTGAATTAATATTCTAACTATGGAGATGTATTATGTGTAATGCATATTTTCTTGAATAGCTGACTACCATGGTCATATTTTGAGAATGTGGATGTAGGTATATGTTCATTCCTCCAAGAGGAGGGGAATATCACTCAGGAGAATATTTTGGCTAGGTAACTAGTAATGTAACCTATCTGAGGTAGTAACATGATATCTAGTTTATGAGCAATAGTCTCATAAAGTTAGATGATTGAGTTGAACCCACATGACTAATAGGATATTAATGAATTCATTAAAGCTCTACTTAGTAATACTAAGGGTTGACTTATTTATTATATGCCATGTAAAGAATGTGGAAGCAAGTAAGCATTTTATTTGCATATAGTAAAGGTTGTATACATGTGAGTATATAAAGATCATTGGAATAGTGCACAATTGTAGATAAATATTATCTATGGATTTGAAGTCGATTATCATAAACAACTTCGAGGCTGATTTAATAAAATAAATCAATGCAGAAGTATGATATAGTTATGACTATACTCTTTAGCTGAATATTACTTTTCCTTCCTATGTATAAAGAGTTTTTAATCTGCAAACAATGAGCAACCATTAAGTCAATGTATGGTTATAGAATAAATCAATGCATTTTGTGGAAAATCATGGACTTAGTAAACTCTAAATGCCATGTTATTAAGCATAGATCGACATCTGTAAAAGCCATTTAAGGTAATGCATAGAAAATTGACGACTTTGTCAAACGTATTTATTATGTGAATCAACTCATACCAAGACTTAGTCGATGGAACAATTGGTGCTGCATATATGATTTTGACTATTTTAGATATGATGGGAATTGTGCCAACTAAGTATGTGAATATGGGTGTTTGGCACCACCTTTGCATACTTACACCTATAGATGTCCAGTATGAAATGCAAACCAAATTCAATCTTGTGTTGATTTGAATGAGTCTCATATTGTTGTCAATCAACAAGGTCAATTTGTAGCTTGTTTTAGCTAAGTATGTGCTTACATGTTCACCACATTTTAGCTATGATATATGTGTTGTTGTGAATGCTTGTTGCTGTCAAAACTCATGCCTAAACTATTGGTTAAGTAGTTACCAAATCACTATATAAATAGTGGAGCTAGTTCACTTGATTAGGAAACATTCCTTGAGCAAGTTTTTGCATTCTATTTACATTCCTATCTACATTATTCCACTTAATAAGGTGAGTGATAGATTTGAACATTAGAGAGAGGTTATTATTATTTTGAGAGAAGTATTTTCTAAATTGTGAGTTAGTGATTATTGTGACATCATTGGATAGAATGATCCTAGGCTAGTTTTTGTTCTAAAAGTGTTGTGTTTGCAGCTGCTTGATTGGAAAGAATATCACAGGCATGAGGATATTCTTCCATTTTTTGTGTTAGTTTTGAAAGAGTTGTTTCTTGATTACTTAACTAGTCTATTGAGCATACACACATTTAGAGAAAATTATTATTTACTTTGAAAGGAAGTAGAAGTTTCATATACTATTTGTGAAATTCTTGTAATTACTCCATAATAGGAGGATTATGTTTATCATAAGTATTACATACTAGGTATGGATAAACATGGAAAGTATAAGGCCTATTCATAGCTTAAACCCTTTAGTCAAAGAGGTGATACTCTCTAATGGAATCATCTATTGTTATGACAACTCTTCGATTGAGGCCATGCATTGTGCTTGTATTTACCCCACAATAGGAGGGATGTTTGTCATAGGTACTAATATTATACTAGATATGAATAAGCATTAGTAGAATAATGATTACTCATGGATAGATATTTTATTATCTTAGATGGCTAGTAGGTTACTCCTAGGATTTTTATCTAGTGAAGGGAGGGAACTGGTACTTTTCTTAATGAGTTGAGCTACCTTAGGCTTGTGTTCAAGAAATAGGTTATCCTATGGAGTAGCTTGCACATGGAAAGGGATTTACTAAGCATAGATATGATGGCCTTAAGTCAAAATGAGTTTGCTATAGTGTAAGTGAATGTTAGACCTTCACTCAAAGTACTAAGTTAGAATACTTTGGCCAAAGTAGTGTGATTTCTTGGGGCTCCACTATTAGTTCACCATGTCAATTTAAATGCATGCATGAGGGTTACCTAGAATAGGTCATAAATCCTAGTCATGTAGGAAACAACACTAAGCTCAAAGTGGTATTTTGTATGGGATTATCCCACTAATACCTTTGTTAAAGGGTAGGGCCATCTATCATTGATAGATGTGGGAGGGACCACATATGAGTCTATGGTTGGTAGAAAATCACTTGACTGATGGTTCTCCTCCTCAGCAAGCGACATAAGACCAAGATTTTGAAAGGTGAATTCCTAGACCATCTATATCTTATGCTATGAAGCTTAGAGGAGCTATGCATGTAGTTTTGTGCTTTCTTGGTATATTATACTTTTGGAATTATTATATTGGAATGGAGTCCTTATTGAATATTGTGTGACATCTTTGTTCAATATGATATCTATTTTTTGGGAAGATTTGTATAATTACTTTGGATTGCAATGAAAAATTAGAATTGTGTTATTTCAATTAAGCATGTAATTTACATTATTGGAAGGAATTTTTTTATTGATATTTCATGATATCATGATTTATTCACTTAAGGTGAAAACATTGGAAATTTTAATATGAAGAACACCAGGGTTATTATAGGAGGAAGTGGATTGTGGTACTAAAAATGATGTGGTTAAGGAATTAGAAGAAGACAAGGAAATTGTTGTGGACAAGGAAATGGAGCAAGATATTGTTAATAAAATAATATTGGAAAATCTAGAGGAGGAAGGGGAGATGGGTGAAAAAAAACGTAAAATGATGAGATATTAGCTCTACAGGATCAAATCATAGGCTAGAAGAGGCCTTTAGAATACTAATTGCAATAACCTACAAAATTATAGAGAAGGATATCTTTGAAACTTTGGATGGTAGAGAAAAGATTAGGAAAATAAAGAAAAAATTAGCACCTTCTAAGGAAGAAGACAAGTAGGTGGACAAAGTGGTTGAGTATGGTGAATACCTATAGAATAAGGAGCCATAAACACTCACAAAACAAAGGGAGATGATTAATAGCTAGAAGGATTAGTTTGATGTTTCCCTTTTTTTGTTTATGTACTATTGTTGTTTCCTATTTTGTGTCCTATGTTTTGATAATACACTTATCATGCATGTAACCTTATCTTAGTTCTTCTATCTTTTGTCTTTCTATTCTTATCTTGTTGTGTCTTTGCTACTCTTGTTGTAGTTGGTTGATCTATCATGTTGGCTTATTTTGTGTTGTTGTACCGTGGTTGGACTTTTTGGCTTTATGGCATGAATTTTGATGTTCTATTCAAGATCAAGGCCCTAACCCATGCTTTTTAATCAGAAACATGTGTATATATAATTCTATAAAACCTTACATTCTTATTAAATATGCTTTATAAAGAATACACTAAATTGAATAATTAAGTTATTTCTGATAGACTATTAGATGGTTAACATATAATACCATTAAGTCAATTCTTATAAACCAATCCTAACCATTTTCACACTCACAGATCCTATTTCCACCCTTAATTTCCCAGCCTCCACTATTGACCTTGTCCTAAAAGGGCCAATTAATGAACAAGATTTACAAGATCCACACAACATTAAAATGAGCCACTAGATTAATATTATCTTCTATGGTCCTAGATGATAAAACCATATACCTGCTCCACATTCCTATTCCATTACTTATCATATTCACCCAATTATTCTTCCAAAATTCATTATTCCAAAATTTGAAATGTATAATGGGATAAGCAATTTATAAATCCACATATATTGATCATTAGAGCACAATGTTGAATTTCTACAAGTAAATTTAAACTTGAAAATTCCCTTAAAATAAAATGGATTTAGAATGGTTATACTCTTTATTTTTCCAAAACTATATGTATTTATTTCTCTAGAATTAAATTATGTATATTTTCATAGGGGTATGTGCAGGATCATGATGGGCCAAAAAGTGGTGATATGATGGGTATGTGTAGGGTCTATGGTTGATGAATTTTTTTTAACCCAAAATTGATGAAATGAAAAGGGTTTTTAAAGGATATTCTTAGCTTTCCACCAATATAAATTATGGTTTAATTTGAATTTAATAAATAATTATTATTCATTTTCTATTTGAATTACGACTAAAGTCCTGATTGATAGGCTGATTGAAAAACATCTACAGCTTTCAAATGGTATCAAATTTTTTGAATTTGAAATGAGTAAAACTCTATACTTCACATACTATATGATTAAAAAAAATTGAATTTCATGAAGTTTTTACCAAGTTAAGGTGGTCAGATATTTGAGTTTTTATACTTTTTAAAACTTGTAATAAAAATTTCATAATTAATTATTTACATGGAAAAAAATTACAAAAAAATATGCATCACATCGAAACATGAGTGCTCTACTTATATCTAAAATCTTATAAAAAAATATTATCATTTTATTTTGGTTAGGGTGGCCAAACAAACACCTAATTCTTATTTTTTCCCTAAAATTTAAGTACTACTACATTGAAATTTCAAATTTTTCCCCTAATAGATTTTAAAAAAAAAAACCTAGTAGTTTAGAAACTATTAAAATAAATATTCAAACAACTCCCTTCAGGTTTCTTTTGTAATTGTGTGTTGTCGGCCTATGCATCAGAGAGTTTATTTGGCTTTCCATCAAGTTTTGATCTACCACTTTGCGCACCTTCTCTTCGCAACTTCGAGTAACGGCTTCCCTTTCGGGTCTCGAGATGCTGCGCTGGGCGTCCACGTGTCACACAAATGGAGGGTTTTTCTCTTGTTTCCTTAAAGGCTTCATGTAGGTTGTGAAGGCCTTCTGTGGGGGCCATCATTTCTAAGGATTGTTATAGGGACCCACATCTTGCTACGTGGCAGCGTATCGCAAGCTTTTCATGCGGGAATGAAATAAACAAGTATGGGCTGCGTAGTGTTTGCGCGGGGTTTTCTTTTTACTTTGTAAAAGGTGTTGGCGGGCCCTACCTTCTGCTAGGTGGCAACCATTCACAGATATTTTCAACACAGCAGGGAGGTGAGCAACCATGGGCTGCGAAATGCTGTCACACATCTTTCGCACCCGGTTGATGCGGCTTTCTCTCCACTGCAACAAGGACCTTAGCCCATTGGACACGTGTTGCTTCTTCGCAATCTCTTGGCAGCAATGAGAGAAGTTTTCATTCGGACAGCGACAGGCTGCCACGTGCCTTACAACTGATCCTTGAAGCGGACGATAGGCTGGCTGAGGAAGATTATGCTATTAGGTGCTGCTCGTCATGGTTCTTTGAAGCGGTGGATGACACTTGTCACCTCGAGCCTGGCTGAGACCACTACCATCATTACAAAGGGCGCGCATGCAACTGGATGACCAGATGTTGTGTTCTAACTCATTGCCATTGTAATGGCATTGGGAATCTCTTGATTCTGGCATCATTGCAGGGGATTGTGGGATCTTTTTTGTTACAACTCTCCAAAGCGGTGGAAGTTTTCTCTCTAGCTATTTATACTCTCTCTGTCGACGAGAGAGGAGGTCCAAGAAATTTTAGAAAAAAAGATATTAGTTTTAGCAAGAGACACTAGGCCTCTTTTACATATTTATTTGCAAAAAACTTTCAGACTGTGCCCACTGTTTGACCTTTCTATTTTTCATGTTTTGATTAAACTGTAAACTGTGCTTTATACTGTCTTAAACATTTTATTTGAAAGAACTTCTATATATTGAATACAAGCTTGCTTATCTAAATCATGTCTAAATGAATCTTCTTAGTAGTAAGGATGTATGCAATACTATTTTATGTCAATAAATGAATTGTTTATGCTATAGCTTTAAGTCTCTGACATTTTGGAACATGACAACACCATTCAGGCCCTTAAATCTATGATTTATCATGCCCATCAGCAAAATTTGGCGCATCGCCTTAGAATAGAATTTGCTTCATTATACCTGTTTCTTTTTCCCTTTCCAAAAACCCATTATAGAAGAAGCCGACTTCTTTAAAATCTGGAGGTCACTCAATTTGGCACAAAAGGGTCCCCCTTGAATTGAGTTTCCCATAAGGCACTGTTACCTCGTCAATTTTTGGCGTCAACAGTTTGTCCTTTTTCTGGCACGCCCAGTGGAACCTGAACTAATGAAATTGCCTTGTAGAAGGGTGTATGAGCCATCAGCCTGTAACTAGATCTTAGACTGCAAATAACCCAGGTTTACTAGTACCTCCGCTAGGGATAGTCTAGGCCGCAAATTAGTTAGCAACCGTTCCATTCCCACCGCCCTTTCCTCTCACCATGTTGCCGGCTGTGAACAAAAACTATGTAGTATGGGATGCTGGAAGTCCCCTTGTAGCTCCGATAGTGCCTACTGTTTGGGGTGCTATCTCGGTTTCAGCCCTGAAAGCTCTTCCCAAATTTGCTGGAGACAATACAAAAATTCCAGCAGAACATTTGCAGGATGTAGCAGATGTATGTCTGGTACATAGTATTACAACAAATAATGTAGCCTTGAGGCTCCTCGTTGCGTCCTTCAAAGGCAAGGCTCTGGATTGGTACCGAACACTAACTCCGAGTTCAATTCGTACTTGGGATGACCTCGAAGATCCATTCTATGAAAGGTTCTCAAATGACGGAGATCGTTCTTCGTTATATTATCAACTATCAGTCATAAGACGAGTGCCCCAGGAGGCTCTGAAGGATTTCAATGCCCGATTTCATTCAAATTGGTAGAGGATTCCTGTGACTATCTGCCCGACTCCAAAACTGGCATTCATATTTTATCTGAAGTCCATTAACCCTGACATTTCTATGATGATTAAGTCTTTGGGAGGAGCCACTCTACCAAATGCTTATGCTATCGCTATCAAAGCTGAGAATCATTTGATAGATTGCAAAAAGTTGTCTCCTCAACCTATTATCCCAATATTTCCTAAAATATCAAACTTTGCACAAGATGTCGCATCGACTAGTGTGACAACAACTCCCCAGTTGATGTACTCATATGCGGTCGCTCCTGAAAGCTTGGCTTCTACATCGGGTTCTTCCAAGGATGAAATAGGCGACCTCAAGGAGATGTTGCGAACTATGGCAAACGACATAACAACTCTCAAGCGGAACCAAGCAACGTCTCCATGGCCTGCATATCAAAACTATCACGGTGGGCGGTCTACTTATCAACAAAATCAATATTAGAGTGTGCCTCGCACTAATCCACCAGCACTGACTACCAACCAAATGGTCCCAGTGCCTACTCCGTTCACAAGTGCGTCGCCAAGCTCGAGTAGGGAATTAACTGCTGGACAAAACAATATTATTAATGATATCAACCCATGATGTTTCCCCTGCAATGATGCACATATGCCCCGAAATTGTCCGCGTGGCAACTTACAATAGAAGGTGGCAGAGCAATGCAGTCAAGGTATTACAACAGAAAATGGAGGACATTCTTACGACTCGCCAGTGGAGAGTGCAGTCCTTACCGAGCAAATGCAAGGAATGTCTTTAGAGCAAGAGTCTGACATTGCTCCGGATCATGTGCTCTTCTCCTGGATGGAAGATGAGGAAACGGTGTTTGCTAATGATGCATCCATATCTAAAACACCGCAGGTGCAATCTAACTATAACACACGCTCAAAGAGGAGATTCATTGGTGAGCCTGTTGTTTCACTTCCAGACAACCCGCAACGCAAAGGCATGTTTGATCAAATTCCTGGTACTTCGACCGCCTCTTCGCCTTCTCAACCATGAAAGGAAATTATTATAACAAGAGAAAATGAGGGTAAGTGCACCAAGATGGTCGCACTTTTGTGGCCAAAAAAGAAAAGAAAAGCTCAAAATGCGTTCGTGTTATAACGTGAACGCGTTTTGAGCTTTTAAAAGCAAAAAAAAAAAAAAAACCAAAACCCATTTCTCATTTCCTTTTGTCGTGGTTTTAGTCTCACTCGCGGGCCAAAACCCTCATTATACACCGTGGTTTTGGAGGCCAAAATACACTGGGCTATTAAATTTCGATTCTTCAAAAAATATGGTGCCATGACGCATCTAAAAAAGATGCAAGAGGTAAGTATTGTTTGCATTTGTTTTGAATTTGTGCTATTTTAAATTGATTTTGTTTGTTTCAGCTTAGGAAATGAATGTTTTTTAATTTTGCAGTAAATTCCCGCCAAGAGGAGGAAAATCCTCAACTAAATCAACCTCAACAAAATCAACCTCAACAACAAAATCAACCTACCCCACCATTCTCTCAATACCCTCCTGGCACTCAAGAAAATTTGAGGAGTGAAATTGAAAACAATAAAAAAGAAGTTGAGGATCTTATTAGTAGGTTGAGTGATCAAAATTCTTCAACCACAAAAAGGATACATCTAGCAGATTCATTGAAGGATTTGTTAAAAAATGTGGATGCAATTACCCAACAAATATCTGGATGGCAAAATAGGAGGCAAACATCAAGGGCATATTATGCAGATAAATTATCATATAAACAAGTTAAAGATTTAAATATTACTAAAGGCGATTTGTGCTCTCTATTCACTGACCCTAGAACAAATCAAAATCTCACCCTCAATGCAAAGAGGTTTCCTATCCATTGGTGCCACCACCTAGAGATTAGGAACCATTTTTATGATAGATGGTATATGGGTCTCGATTACCTAATCGCAATAACTGTGAAGTCCCCCAATATTTTCTTAGGAAATTATACTGTGAGTTTGTATTGAACCAAATCCTAAATTATTTTGATATGAAGGAGTTTTAGGGGAGAGGTGGGGGGTCAGCACAGGATAGGCCTGGTGCACAGCCGGATCCTACACGATAGGGGAGACGACCTCTCGCTAGGCCGCCTCATGAGCAGATTACGATGCCGGAAGTTGCAAAGGAGAGTGTTGATGTAGATACTTTGCAGGTGATCACATCCTTGACTCAGAGTGTCATCCACCACACTAGCCCCATTGTACAGCGCAATCCAGGGGAGTCTTCAGGTGGTGGCCTTCGAGGCCATGTGTGTCGATCTTGTGGAGCCACTTGTTCGTATGACCCTACCGGCCCTCAGGAGGGTGCTACACAAGATCCATATACTTCTACGCAGCCTGATCCGTATGCATCTACGGGGATGGAGAGGGCGGCTGACATTCTGCATGATGCATATGGTATTGACAGTCAGGTAAAATTGAACATGTTCATTGAATCTAGTTTATTAAATTTTAATTGTCAAATGCAAGATTAACTAATTTAGTTTTATTATTTTAACAAAATTGTAGGGTCAATAGTTGTTGACCCCTCGGGTACACCACCAATCTACTTATTTTTGGCAAAGACACCTATCGCTGGGTATGTGTAAAGTTAGTAAA
>VDFB02075321.1:17121931-17232173 GCA_007258455.2 Sequoia sempervirens
TATATCCAATATTATACAAACATTATTCATAAAATATGTCTTGTAACCATTTTTTCCTAGTTTCCCAACACTCATATGTAATATTATGCTTTAGTCCAGGTATAAAATAAATATTAGAAATAAAATTCCTTTCAAAAGTTCTTGTCAAAATATTAATAATCCTTTACTCATTATAGCCACTTTATTATCATTTACTAATTTCACTTTAGACTTTATAGAATCGTCAAGACTAGAAAAAAATTCTTTAATCCCTATCATATGATTACTGCAAACACTATGGGTATGTGTAGGATCATGATGGGCCAAAAAGTGGCAATATGATGGGTATGTGGCTGACGACTTTTATTTTATCCAAAATTGATGAAACGAAAAGGGTTTTTAAAGGAGATTCTCAACTTTCCACCAATATAAATTATGCCTTACTTTGAATTTAATAAGTAATTATTATCTATTTTCTATTTGAAACAAGCAACTCAAAGTCCTGGATTTTCATAGGTTGATTGAAAAACATCTATAGCTTTCAAACAAGATCACATTTTTTGAATACAAAAACATGCATCACATTCTATGTCACATAATATAGGATTAAAAAAAAAAAAAAAAAAAATTGAATTTCATAAAGTTTTGACCAAGTTAAGGTGGTCAGACATAATGAAGCTTTATATTTTAAAAGTTGTAATAAAAAAAATCATAATTAATTATTTATTTGGAAAAAATACAAAAAAATAAGCATCACATTGGGACATGATTCCTCTACTTTTATCTAAAAAATATTATCATTTTACTGTGGTTAGGGTGGTCAGACAGACACCTAATTTTTATTTTTTCCCTGAAATTTAAGTACTACTACATTGAAATTTCAAATTTTCACCAAATAGATTTTTTCTTTTTTTAAACAAACCTAGTAGTTTAGAAACTACATTCAATTTGCTACACATTCTATTCTTACATATTTTTGAAATAATATAGATAACTTATCTAAATTTTCACGTTAAGTTGCCTAACTTTGATTTTTCTGAATTTTTTGCCACTTAAGGGGTTGTTTTTTCCATGATGATCCTGCACATACCCCTATCCAAAACCCAAATATTACTAGTGCTCTCTTGAGCAACATGAAATGTGATGAAATTATTTCAGCATTGTATTACACATGGAAACAACTCGAATGGTGCTTTAGGAGGTATTGTTACCTTCTGGAATAGTCACATAATCAAAGGGGATCCAATTTTGGAAGGTACGAACCATATTGCTACTAGATTCACCCATATTAGGGACAATTTCAGTTGGATCCAATAAAATATCTATGCCCCCAATGGAAAAGGTCTCAGAAAATCCTTCTGGATGGAGCTGGCCGCCTTTAGGAGGATTTTTTACAAAGAGTCTTGGGTTGTCATGGGAGACTTTAATACTCCCTTACTGAATGAAGAAAAATTTGGAGGTTCCCAGATCAATGCGGAGAGTAAAGAGGATCTTCAGAGCTTCATCAACAACCACACACTGATTGATATGGATTTGCAAGGAGCTTCCTATACTTGGTCGAATCACAGAAAGGGTATGGATCTTATCCAAGTTAGATTAGATAGATCTTTAATGTCTAATCATTGTTTCTTTAACTATTACTGTTCTCTTAAAGCCCTCTCTAGGATTGGATCTGACCACTTCCCTATTAGTTTTGTTGCAGAGCCTTTAAAAAAAAAAATATCTCGTTCAGAGTTGAAAAAATGTTGCTTTCTCATCCTTCTCTTAAAGAAGAAATTAAGAAATGGTGGAATATAAGTATCTTTGGCACAACTATGTTTAGAGTGGCTAAAATATTAAGGGAAGTTAAATTAAACTTAAAAAAATGGAAAAAAGAGTCATTTGGGAACATTTTCAGGATTAAATATGATCTTCAGATGGATCAAGGGGAGATTCAAAACAAAATCCAGAAGGAAGGATATTTGAATGATATTAAAGAAAAGGAGAGTGAGCTCCTTATTAAGATGCATGATATTATTGGAAAAGAGGAGGATTTTTGGAGACAAAGATCTACAACTTTATGGTTATCTGCAAGTGACAAAAAATACTAGGTACTTTCATTTGTTGAACTCAAAACACAAGGCGGTCAGCATAATTTATCAAATTGAAGTGGATGGTATTAGGCATGAGGAGGAGGAGGAAATCAAAAAGCATGTTGTTTTATTCTTTAAAAATATTCTTTCTGAGAATGATGAAAATAACCAAAATGATCAAGATCATTTAATAGAGGCTATACCTAATGTGATCAATCAAGAAAATAACTCTATGCTATCTTCTATTCCTACCAATGAGGAAGTTAAGAAGGTTGTTTTCTCCTTTGAAGGGAGTAAAGCTCCGGGTGCAGATGGGTTCCCTATGTTTTTCTTCCAATGGTTCTGGGAGATTGTTGGAGAAGATGTGGTGAATGCTGTTAAATAATTTTTTGGATCTAGAAGTCTCCTAAAAGAGTTGAATGCTAATTTCTTAGTTCTAATCCCTAAGAAGCCTGGTGTGGTGAACTTTGAGGCTTTCAGACCCATAAGCCTCTGCAATTCGATCTATAAAATCATCTCGAAGGTTTTGACTTCTAGACTCTTAATTCTCTTGCCCACTCTGATTTCACCTCAACATAATGGATTTGTCCCTGGTCGACAAATCCTTGATTCTATTATCATAGTGCATGAGAATATCCATTCCTTGGTTGAATCTAAGACTGAAGGCTTTATGTTAAAGCTTGATATCTCAAAAGCCTATGACAGAGTTGACTGGAAATTCTTGTTTAAATTTTTAAGGCATTTGAGTTTTGCAACAGGGTTCTTCAAATGGTGGAACAACTTGTGTCTACTACTTCTATAACTGTAATGGTTAATGGGTCTCCCACGACTTTCTTCCAAAGTTCCAGAGGTCTAAGACAAGGAGATCATGTTTCTCCTATTTTATTCACTATTATGGCTGAAAGTCTTGGAAGAAATTTGAAAAGGTTGATCGATAATAGATCCCTTCTTGGTCTTAAACTGTCCTCAAGCAATCTGATTTGTTCTCATCAACAATTTGTTGATGATACCATGCTCTTGGGAAAATCATCTGTCTTGGAGGGAAAAAATTTGAAATATTTGTTGGATGAGTATGGGAGGGAGTCAGGATAGCTAATTAACAAACAAAAAATCTCTCTTTTATTCTTCAACACTCTTGTTCACAGACAAAATAAAATTGCTAGAATCCTTGGTTGCAGGGTGGAGTCCTTGCCTGCCAACTATCTTGGCTTACCCTTATGCCTTAAACCCCTAGAATCCTTTTGGATTTCATTGGTTGAGAGGTTCAGGAAGAAGCTTGCTGGCTGGAAAGGAGCTTTGTTAAGCCAAGCGGGTAAACTACAACTCCTCAAAGCTACTCTTCAAAATTTGTCGATTTATGCTCTAAGCCTCCTCAAAATCCCTGCTAAGTTCGTGGATGCTATTGAAAAGATTCAAAAAATATTTCTTTGGTCGGGTGTTGAAGAAAAAAAAAGACTACCTTTAATAGGATGGGATTTGGTGTGCAGACTGAAAAAGGCCAGAGGTTTAGGTCTTAGAAGAATCAAAATGGTTAACAAGATACTTCTAGCTAAACAAATTTGGAGAATATTTTTCGTCCTCAGGGGAATGGACTGATATCCTAGCAAGCAAATATTTGGAGAGTAATAGATCTCTTATAATTATGAAGGAATCCCATCTTCTTCCCAGAGGCTCAACCTGCTGGAATAATTTGATTAACGGAAGAAAAGTTGTTGAATTTGGAGTGGATTGGCAAGTTAGAAGCAGAAACCAAATAAGATTCTGGGAGGATAGATGGTTGTTTAATGAGCCCCTTATAAAAATTGATTCCTTTAGTAGGTGGGCTGAGAATTGCAAAGCTCTTTTTGGCTCATATGTGAAAGACTATCGTGTGGATGGAAAATGGGTGGATCTGTGCCTTGTCAGTCAGACTCTTACTCCTATTCAGTCTTCTTTGCTGGCTGTTAGACTCTACCCTGATCAAACAGAAGATCGTCTTGTTTGGAGTGATGAACCCTCGGGAAATTATTCTGTTTCGTCTGCTTTTTCCAGGCTTACTTCTTTCTAGGCTTCTCCTCCCTTTTGGTCGAAGGCTTGGTTCAAACATCTGGTCCCTAAAATCAATATCTTTTTCTGGATCCTTCTCCAAAATACTAAGGTGCTCACGGTTGATAACCTCTGCAAGCGTGGCTTTCAAATACCTAATAGATGTTTTCTTTGCAAGATGGAGGCAGATTCAGTGCATCATCTGTTTCTTCACTATCCTTTTGTTGCCTCAATTTGGGAAAAAATAATCTGTTACTGGCAACTGTCTTTGGTTTTTCCCTTGTCTATTGAAGATTTTTTCTTTCAATGGAAAGCCCCGACTCACAATCTTGTACTCTAGTACTTGTGGGATTTCTCTTTCCCTCTTGTTGGTTGGGGTCTTTGGAAAGAACGAAACAACAAAATTTACAGAGATAAAGAAGCACCGGTGGATATTGTTTTTGATAAAATAATCAGATTTCTGAAAGAAAATGTCAATGTTATCTCCTAGAAGGTTAGCAACTCTGAGAAAGTGGCTCACTCATCCTATGATCTTAAGATTGCTAAGGAATGGAATATAAGTCTTGATTTTCCCTGTGCCCCTAAACAAGCTAAGAAGGATAGAGAGGGTGTTTGCTGGTCTTTTCCGCCTAATGGATGGGTCAAATCCAACTTTGATGGAGCGGCTAAAGGTAATCCTGGGGCAGCGGGTTGCGGCGGAGTCATAAGGGATTCCTTTGGAAACTTTCTAGGTGCGACTGCCACTCCCCTTGGATCTTAAACCAATCACCTGGCTGAGCCTGCTGGAGCTTTTCATATTATAAATTTGGCCCATAGTCAAAATTTTAAAAACCTTTGGCTTGAAGGGGATTCCAAAAATATTATTGATTGTCTTTTAGGTAGGTCCCCCCCCTCATGGACTATTAAGCTTTGGATTGATGATGCTATCTCGACCTTAGCCAAGTTTGATAATATAAAGATTTCACACGCCTATAGAGAAGCCAATGTTGTGGTAGATTTTTTTGCAAATGAAGGGGTTAGGAGCAAAGGACAGTGCACTTGGCTAAATATTAGTGAATTAAGCGTTAATGTCCGAGCCTTATTGAACTATGATGCATCACATGGGCAAGAAGCGTGTCACCTCATTAATGATGATGGGACGGGGTAATTACATCACAATCATTAGATTGTATGGGACCGAGCTTAGTCGCTTAATCTGTAAGGTTGCCTGGCATGCTTTGTGGGCTCTTAGATTTGACGAGACCATTTCAACTAAATATTTTGTCTCTTTCTACCCTACTGTTCTTGCCAAAATGGGTGGAGACAGGAAAAGAGTTGAGCTGGATAGCTTTGAGATGCATACAAGAAATACTAAAGTGTGGAACAAAGTAAAAAGTGGGGGCTTACTCCCTTTTCTGGAAAAACGTCTAATTAGGAGGCTATTGAGCATTTTGAGAAGAATTGGAAAAATGGGGAACTTAGCCTTTTTGGTAGGAAAGTTGAGCTCGATGAAAACCTTATAGCTAAAGTGACTGGAATGTCCACTGATAGACACAAATTTTTCAGGGACAGGGTTTTCTTTGATGAAGCTGTCATCAGATTTTTGAAGAAAGAGAAGGAAAGACTGAAACTGGTGAAAATTTCTAACAACTACTTCGAAGTCGATAGCATAAAAGCTCTCTAGAGAAAATTTATTTGTGTTATCATGGAGTACATTACTTTGGATGGTCACTTCACCAAGGTCTATGGTTATCACTTTTCCCTGCTCAACCATTTCCGCTACAAGGTTAGGGTTTCTATTCCCTACTATCTTATTTGTTCTTTGAGAAAAAGTCTGGATGACCATAAGAAAAACCCAAAAAGATATCCTATTTTGCATACTAGTTTGATTAGGTTAATTGTTGAACATTACCAAAATATGTTTGCCCCTACTAATTTGGATGCCCCTCCTGATTTTGAGGAGGATGATACTGAACCCAGCTGCTCGGGGAATTTTCCCAATTTAAGCCCAGTCAGGATTGCCCTTAGCACATCCTCTATCCAAACTGGTAAGAAAAGTCTTAACCCCCATTCTATGAAATCTTGCACAATGCCTAAGCTGGGAAATTCTACCCTTAAAACCATAAGTGTTGGTAAGAATCTACCGGTTAAAAACCTTGTTTCGTACTTTGAAGACTCTCTTGATTATGAGGATTCTAGTGCTAACAATACTTTGTCCTTTGTTGCCCTATCGTTGGACAAAGATGCTAGGAATTGGTTCCCCTGTAACCCCCGACCCTGCTAAAACTTGCTTCAACCTAGAAAGGGAACCTTCTGTGGATGTCTTGGGTTTACCTAGGAATAATGTTGTTAACCATTTCAGAATTTTGAAATGGATCTTTCATGAAATCAATGAGCTAAAAATAAAAAACTGGGCCCTTCAAAGTAAACTGGAAGAAATGGGAGCCAAGGTTATGACGCTTGGCAAGAAAGAGGCAGAGCGAAAAGATCATGGTGCCAGAAAAGAAACCCAGAACCAAGTGGGCATGGACAGAAGGGTTGAAATTGAGTTGGATAAAATAAAAAATACTGTTAAAATTATAGCTAAGCAGAACAATAGGATGGCAAGACACAATGCCATCATCATCAATGCCATGACTGAAAAATTGGACAAAGTTCAATAGGGTTCTTTGGTGGTTGATTTGGAAGAGGTCAATGATAAAAACTAGGACGAGGATGTTGGTATTTCAAAGAGAACCAGGGCTAATTTGAAGAGGAAGGCTCCTCCTACACCACAGATGATTCAAACCTTCAAGAAGGGTGTTCAGGACATGCAAAACCTAGAGGCTGAGACCGAGTCTGTTCTAAAGACTCTGGGTGAGTTGCGGCTGGTCTTTTTGTTGGATTTTCGATTAGTTTTTTGTTTGACTCTCCTGGTCTTTTGCAAATGGCTGATGCTTGTTCTGGTTTTTTCCTTTTGTGCAGCCTATTTTTTTTGTTGGACTTTTTAGTCCTTTCTCTTTTGTTGTAAACTTGATGGTTTCGGGTCCCTATAAAACCCATTTTTCCCTTTATCAAAAACATGAAATGTGATGAACATAGTTTCAAAATTATATCTATATTCATTTGTGTAATTTTCATTCTGCTTATCCATATCTCCTTGTTTCTTTCTACAATCATAAGCATAATGTCCATATTTTTTGCAATAATAACACTAAATGTTATATTTATTAAACCTTTGCGAGTTTTATTGGGAATGATTGTTTCCAAATCCTGTATTGTTGTGGTTCTAATGATTATTCTTTTCACCTTGATTTGAATCACTTCTACCACCTTTGCCTTTGTCTCTTCCTCTGAAGCTTGACCTTCCTATTCCCCTATTAGATGATATAATTGAGACTTGAAAGCATTCTCAAAAGAAGTATTATTATTTCTATTTATTTTGGACTAATGTGTTAATAAAGATCCAATTAATTCATCTATTCATAATTGTGAAAAATCCTTGGATTCCTCAATTGATACAATTATAGCATCAAATTTATTGGGTAAAATCCTGAGAGTCTCTCCTATAATCTTCTAATTTGTTAATTCTTCTCCATTAGATCTAGTTTTATTTACAATGTTCATGACCTTACTCATGAATTGGTCTATGGACTTTGATTCATTCATTTGAAAATTTTCAAAAATTCTTCTAAGAGATTGTACTTTAGCTACTTTCACCTTTGTAGTACCTTGATAGGTTGTCTCCAAAATCTCCCATGCTCTCTTGGATCTTGTTGTTAATGCAACTCTAAGAAAGATGGACTCATCCATTGCTTTCTAAATTAAAAATAAATCTTTTGCATCCTATTTATTTTTGTCTCTAAATTCATCCTTTTTTCCTTATGTTAATGCCTGAAAGGCTTCCCGATCTTGTGGTTTTACAAAACCATTTTCTACCAAATCCCAAAAATCTTGTGAACAAGATAATTTTCTCATCTTAATTGCCCAAAAATCATGATTCTTACCCATGAAAATAGGAATTTTGGATTGAGTTATACAATTGGTTGTTTCCATTGTTTGATTCGATTTACTAATGTGATATGATTCTATTTTACTTTTGGGTAAAAGCACAAACCTATGTCACACTTTATAAAAGAATCAGCCAAAAAAAAATAAAAAATCTGAACTTCAAATACATAAAAGTGGTCTTTATGTTTTGAATTTCAAAATGATGTAAACTAATGAAATGTAGAACTTTTGATGAAGTTTATTCTTGCATTTTTTTAGATTTAAAAAAAAAATTGTTTTCATTACTTTTTTATCAATTTAAGAACAAATTTTGGAATGCTAAAAATTTCAGAAAAAAGTGACTTCATGGGCCATCAAGAAATAAATTGAATAAAACTTCATTTCCCCCTAATTTGTTTTCTCCAAATAGGTAACTTCAATATCTTGTGCATGGAAAAAAATCAAATTTTGATGTATATTTTTCTTGTAATAATGTTTTAAAGTCGAACTTGTCAGAATTTGATAGTTTTCATAGGCCATCAACTATTGTCTATATTTTTAATCATTTTCAAAAAAAAAATTATACCCTTTTGAAGAAGACTCTCTCCTCTTGTGCCCCATATATTTTTTTAAAAAAAATTAATATGTTTTAGTATTTTTTTAAATTTCTAATCAACCTCTTTTTTAACTTTAACAACCTACTTACATTATTTTAAAAATAAAATATATTAAAACTAATCGAAATATTTTTAAAATTACATATTTGGATTCACCACTCCGAGCTCTACAAAAGTGTTTTTGTTTTTTTGCAAAAAAATATTTTGACTAAAGAAATACTTAGTTGAAGTTGAAAGTTTCTGAAAATTCTAATAAAATTTGAGTTGGCTACCAATTAGGATGCCACATAGACAATTTCGGTAGAAAGGGTTTTTCCCAAAACCCTTTCTATAGAAACCTCACACATTAAAAAATCCAATTTCAAAGCGGGGAAAGGAAAAATTTAATTTTTTGGCACTCGGGTGAAACTTATTCGGCCAAAACCCTGTGTGCCATGTATAGGCCATGTGGTTTCGGTTGAAACCTATTTGGCCGAAACTTTTCTAGCCAAAAATATTTCCTGCTTTTGAAATCCATTTATTTGGCTAGCAAGTGTGACACAATCCTCTGTCCTTTTGGACTTCTTTTCCTTGACTAGTGGTCTCTAATTCTTCTTTTGTTTGTTTATAGCTTCATCGAGGGTTGTGGCTAAATGCTTCTTCTTTCAATAGAAAATGAGAATATTTTCTTCAAGTAAATTCCAGTCATGGAGTCCTTTGCCTCTTGAGCAGACACCCCCATCATGTCCTATCCTCCTTCTATGGCCCTCCCTTTGCTGCATCTTCTAATGCATGTCCCTTTGATATAACCCAAATTATCTCTTTGAAACCACCTGCCTTTGGAACTCCCTCCCTTTAAACATTCCCAAAACTTAAAAAGGCCCACCAACACTGCTCCCCATGGCCACCTTTGGCAAAAGAAAAATAAAGTCAGCACACTGGTCTGTAATTCCATGTAACATGTCCTATCTCATCTCTCATGCAAAATGAGTTTTATACCAAGTTCTCAAATGAGTGCAGTGAAGCTAAAGTCAAAGGAATAGCAATGTAATTTGACCACTAGCAACTGCCTGGAATTTTCCACCAAAGTCTCCCAACCCACTGTGGCCTCCACTTGAAGTTGAAAATGTCCTACCTTTTTTTCTTTTCCCACGAATCAATAGAAGAAATTATCTGCGTTATTCTAACATGAGATATATAATATTATGGAGGAAACTCTAGGCTTCCCCAATTAGCTTACAACATTACTTAGTACCTATTCTCTTACTATGCATATTGTTCTCTTTTTATCCCTGTTGTTCTCTTACTAGGCTTCCCTAATGAGAAATTTGTTTAAAACTAAATTAACTTATAAAATACTATGCCAATACATCTAGTTGTTCACTCTCTTATAGGTAGCTATGAAGGCATTCAAAACAACCATCATGTGTTGCAGTCCCTTTATTTTTTGGTACAACCATTGTGCTTGTTTGATCTAGTTACCAATGGACAATAACATAAAAATTACCAAAAATTCAAATAATTTATAAATTAAGAGATAGCAGATTTCCACAATCCATAGAGAATGTTGCAAATTGTTTTTGAATTTTGATTGTGTATGTTTTTTTTGCATCAACGTTTTGGATCACACTTCGTGATCCATCATCAAGATGAGATAGAGAGCTAAAGGAGAAAATATGCAGTGTAATTTTAAATTAAAAACATGCAAGAGTCAAAATAGACTACAAGGTAGTGTAATTTTCCATGCAAGAGTCAAAATAGACTACAAGCTAGTGTAATTTTCCATGCAAGAGTCAAAATAGACTACAAGGCAGTGTAATTTTCCATGTCATCTTACAACTTACATACAGATCTTGTGAGAGAAAATATGTTGTTGTATTAGAATTTCCTGCAATATTTTGTATGTATTTTGAACTATCCTCTTTATTTTGCATGCTATTGTTTAGGTTCTAATATGCTATAATATTTTGAAAAGGTTTGTGTTAAGAGAAGAGCAACACAATTGTACGTTACATACTAGTTAGTGTTGATTGGGAAGATCTAAATTGCCTTGTGCTTGTCCTATTAGTCTTTACTAATACCTATCCTTGATCAAATTGGTCATACATACATACATACATATATACATACATAAAAGTAACTAATAATAATAAGTTAAAACAAATTTGATCTCATTATGGGATGAGATCTTTATCAACGGGTTAGTTGATCAGGGATATGATCTTATTGTTATAATCTCTTAATATTTAATGTATTTATGTTTATATGGAAGCTAGTGGCGTGAATCTTTGGTAGATTCTTTTCCTTCATATTTTTCTATATTATACACCAATTCTAATATAAAGAACAACTTTAAATAAGAGTAAAATAAATAAATAAAGAATGTATATATATATCTCGATGGATTCGAAGATATTTTGTTAGATCTAGATTACTTTTTAAATGTTTTATACACAAATAAAAGCACTATTGTTTATAGGGATTGAATAAACTATTTATTGATTTATTTTTAATTAGATGGTTAATTTTTATATTAGACTAAGAATAATTTTTTATTAAATTTAATTAAAAAATACTTAAAATAGATATAACAGTTCATATTGAACACTAACTAGAAATATTTATTTAAGAAGCAACAATCATAGGGGAGAGGGGAGAATAGTATGTCGTGGATGCTTTGACTTAATGAGTTAGAATAATAGCTGGTCAAACAAGAACTGCACGGCAGGCCGGTTTTGAACATTCCATAAGACATGGCACTTTTCCCCTGCCTCAACCTCACTAATAATTTATTTATTGTACTTCAAAATATAAAGTAGATGCGTCCGACTACTACACAAAGTATGACTTAACACAACCCAGCAGGGGTATTCTAATTAGATTCTTGATAAATGTCCCAGGTGGTGAGGGTGCTTCTGTATGTTGCAATTATTTCGGTTTGTAAGATTTTGTGCAAGGGGGAAGAGTGTGCAATGGATCGGGGAGGCTTATACTGGCTCATGCTTATTGCTCCTTTCTCTAGACGATGTTGCATGAGCTTATGGAAGCTTCCTTGCTCGACAACCCCAAGCTCTAAGGCCCCAATTCTGCCGGCGCTTCGGCCTTTCTTGTAAGCATGATTGAAGGATGCATCCAACATGCAACAGCATTCTTGCATTATACTTGCCATTTTTCCTTCATTTGGATTCAGAGGGACTTCGACTTCCACAAAGATAACATAATGTCCAGGGCTGCAAGAGTGATCGACACAGCTTGTGTACTCCACCACCTCCACTCCACCCTCTCCTTTCAGAAATGCCGACGCTTTCTCCATCACATTTTGCAGCTCTCCTTCATCCGTCTTGTCGGTGTTCACTGACAACAATATGTTGTTGCGTTTCACGTATTCGAATTCTGGGCTGCCTCCACTGAATCCCGTCATTTTGATTACGTCCCCCAACTGGTACCTGTAAAGACCTGTAAAATATAGGCTTAATGGAATGGATTTAGTTGCATGGTAAAATATAGTTTTATGCATAGAGAAAGCACCATATTAACACACAGATCCTCTAGTTATAACATAGGGGGTTACCTTGAAAAGTTGTCACAACTGGCTGGTAATAATGACCCACTTGAAGATCGCCTAATTCCAGAGTCTCGGCCAACGTGCTATCAGAGTCTACCGCTGGTACAAAAATATCATTGGCCAAGCTTTCAACGTCAACTTGGTTGTGGACTTTTGTCAGTGGGATGAACTCATAGAAGGCCGTGGTTGGCAGAAAGGTAAAGAATGTTGTTGCTGATGTTGTAGGCTGCTTGCAAATGGCGAGATGCCCACCCTCTGATGCACCGTAGGAAAGCCCATAAATGGGCAAATTTCCTGAGTAGTAATTAATTCTGGAGACATATGGTTTCATAAGAGGACCTCCTGCTCTGCATTGGATGTACAAAGCATTGGGCCACAGCCTCCTTACTATTCCCTCCCATGAAGGTTTGCAACATTCTCTCTCGATAAGCTCTGCCAATTCGAGACTGGCATGCATATGGAGAAGTCGCAACACCGCCCTCCGCACACTCTCATCTTTTATGTCGTCGCTCAGTGTAGCGTTTCTTATGTCTTTGCATATGCACTGCAAACAAAGTTGAAGTGAGAAGTTGTATTATTTTTTATGCAAAACTAAATTTCTATTATTGGGTCTCTGAAATCGTATTTACCTGCCAGGAAGTTCGGAGCATGGTGAAGGCCGCGTCCATGTTGAAAGCAAACCCTGCCTCCAAACACCAAACTTGTGAAGGCTGCAGGAGCCCGCAGAGCAAATGGCAATACAAAGCCTGTGGACTATCTTCAGTGAGCACTACTTCAATGGGACTCGTGTATCTCTTGGAATCATAACTGTTCTTAAATCCTTCGCTTCTGTAATAATTTGTGAGAGCCGATCCAACCTTGTGTCCTGCTTTTGTTTCAAATTGCCTACCCGCCACAGTAACCGAGAATATTTTCCCCTTTGCGTGCAACATAGGATTACTGCTGCCTGACTCATTTGCAGCTCTGAAAAAAAAACAAAATGATTCAGTAAAACCAATTGTAATACTTTCTTTTTAAAGAAGAGTAAAGTGGGTGCAAACCTTTTAACCAACTGTAGCATGTATTGCTGAGCAGTTTCGAAAACGGATTCGTATTCTCTGGTAACGGGAAATTTCTTGGACTTTCCAGCGGTTGTACCTGAGCTGTAAACACATATGCACAAAGAAAATTTAAATATGCTGAAGATTTGTCCTAGGGAAATCAATTTAGTAGGCCTAGGTATTGATACCTAATTGAAAAACATCGAACAGGGTAGCTGCACAGAAGCGGAGATTTGTCTCCGCCAGCAATACGTTCAGCGTATTCTTCAATGTCAGCGTAATCACTGAGCGGAACTAAATGCTTGAACATACGTTTGCTCAGCATCTCCTTCCTTAACCCATACTTAGCTAAATACTCGCAGTTTGCATTGTCCTGCAGTATTTTTAGTAGCGTTTGCTCCTGCACTGACCCAGTGTTTGCCAGAATTGCTTCTAATTCCACCAACACCAAATCTTCACAGTTTTCCTTCATGTTAACCATTTCTTTTCAAACAAACTAAAAGACTTGTGGACAACTTGAAAGAAACTAAAAGACTTGTGGACAACTTGTGAGGAAAATTATATGGTTTGAACGCTTTTATAACAATTTTGGACTGAATTAATTATTCTGCCTTACTGCTCGAGAGACGGTGAATGAAACTATTGAAGTGGCCATGCCGGCGGGATGTTTGTTTGATGTTGGGTTTTGCTTTCGCCGACAATGTTATTTATATGTATATTTAAACTCAACTGTAGTGCAGTGTACTGTAGTAGTGAAGACTCGATGCTTGAAAACTCTGGCGAACTTTGAATGAATTATAAATAAAGATGTCGTTCTAAATTTGTGCGCACGGGTGGCGAATAGTGTTGAATTCCAGCGTACTTTGACTGTCGAATCCTACTATTGTTTTAACCTTTGTTCACACAACAATTTTTTTTTTTTGGTTTGGCAAATATATATACAAATCAATAAAGATTACATAAGGATTTCTAAATAGTCGTAACAATAAAGAGAAAATAAAAAATTGGAAACAGAAAGAAATAGCAACAATCAACTCAAATCTTTGTGAAGATTGATTAGGAAATAATGGATCCTAACTTGAAACATTCCAACTACAATTAACCTGAGAAGTCCACTTGGCAAGAGAATCAACAACAACATTCCATTCGCAACGAATATGAACAAAAGAGATGGAATCAATGTTTCAAGAAAAACAAAGAATTTGTGCCATAAAAGAACCCAACTGCCAAGAGGATTCCTTGAAATTCTCTTTGTTCAAAAGAGAAACTAAAATCATGAAATCTATCTCACAAATAACTTGTTTTCAACATCTTTTCATAAGCTTTCTCTAAAGCCACAAGGACAACACAAGCTTTTATTTTATTATTAGTACCACATTCTATAGTAGAAAAGAAAAATAAAAGAATCAAATGATTGCTATCACACTTGAATCCACCAATCCCAATTGCTCCAAGATTACCCCTAGAAGAACCAATAGTATTTATTTTGAAAACATCCAAGTGGGGAGGAAACCATTTATCAACCTTATTAACCTTATGAGTAGATTTAATTTGAAACCTAGAAGATGTTGAACCAACAAGATGACCCAAATCCAATTTCTTCCAAATCAAAATATTAAAAGAGCTAATCACTTGATCAAAAGATCACTTTGCTATTAAAGTTTCATTTAACGAGTCTAAAACCTTGTGCCATACATACTCAATGAGACTCTTATATCCCTAGAAGATCCTATAGCTCCTCTCCAACCAAATTTGTCACACGATAAAGATGGGGCCAATATAAAAATATTTAAAATTATTAAAATGTTTGGAAACTAAGGATTATAATTAAGATTTCAATTTTGACAAATTGGTCATGTTGTAGAGAGAAAGTTTCAATATATATGTAAGTAATAATTCATGCATATGATTAAAATAATTGAATTGATTAGAGTAAAGATGATTTAAATATAAAGTAAAAATAATTCAAAAAATTGAAATTAATATCAAAGATTAAATCGCTTAAAAAATAAATATTTCTAATAGAAAGCGTGAGACAAAATAGGCTTATTAAGAGTTATACATTAGGAAAAAGTTAGCAATGTCTATGCAATGCTATGGATGAACATTTGACTATATTTATTAATTAATTGAAATTTAGAACCATTTTATATTATGAATTTCAATTAAATAATAAATATAACCAAACATGCATCTATAATGTTGAATAGACAATACGTAAAAATTAGGCATGTGTTCATTTAGTTGTGAGGTAACTTAAGTGACTACTAAGGTATTACATGTACTAAAAGAAAGTTTTTATAATATAGAATAAGATTTAGGGTGAAAGTTCCATATAATCAAAATTGACCTTAGAAATTCCACTGACTTAAATGGAGATTAGAAGTGTTGCATTCTATTATCTTACATTAATTCCAATTTATGGCATCCTGAAGATTTATGAGTTTTGTTTAGTCTTAGACCTAGACTATTAAATTATAAGTTCTATCAATATTGTTTTACGTGTTAAAAGATTTCAAATTGGAAACCCTACCTTTTTGGACTAGGGAACCCTTGCCCCTGTCTTGGAATTTTTTGTGTCCTGCATTAACAATACTGTCTTTGTGACTACTTTTTTTAATATGCTTTGTATCTTTATTGAACTATTTTTTAAAAACTATATTCTATCACTTTGAAGCATTATTGATTTAACATTAAGTATTTTGTTTATCTCAAGTAATTCTATGTATAAAATTGTTTCATTTTGGCAAATAACTTTCCTTACAAAATGTCTAATTGTTTGGAAAAGTAATATATTCTCTAAAATCCTTTCTCGATGTTTCATTTTGTTTCTTTGGTAACACTCCTCCAAAAATGAATGGTGCTCATGTTTTCTCCTGCCCCAATATCTATTTTCCTAGAGAAGATATCTTGGAGCAAGAGGATGGGAGCATTGATATTTTTCTTAATACTTCACCTACCATCCATTCACCAAATATTCCTTTGAACATGACAAGTATACATAAAGAATCAATATGCCAATCTCCTCCAACAAACCTACATACGAACCACAATCCACCTTACACAACTTACATTCCCTATCTTTTCCAAGAATCCAAAGAATTTATCATACCATCCTTTGATATGTTTTCTTCCACTCACAAGGAAACCACTTTACAATTCATCCCTTGACCATTGCATATACATAAAAATATTTCCCCACAACCTCATATTCCATAATACATTGATCTACCTTCCCATATCAATAATGATGCATCGTTGTCCCAAAATACTCATGCATGTTATATGAAGAAAAGATGGCAACATACCTTTTGATTTAGAGATAGATTATGGTCATGGTTTCTAAATCCTTTCTAAAGAAGGCTTCAATACAAATGATAAACAAGGAGTTGAAATTCTTCTAGATCCCACATTGAAACTTTCAACAAAATGAATAAGATACCAACATCCTCTCCCTCGGCCTTTGTATGAAACATTCACTCCAACATCTACACCAATGCGATCATGGTATCATTTGAGTGAACTAGGGTCAATTCTTTCCCTGCATCATTTATTTGAAATAGAATGAAAGTTATGGACATTTTTGGAAGTTGGCGTAATCACACTTTTTTCTCCTCATGAAAGAAACTCTACCAAATACAAAACAATAAAATTAATATTTTTGTGTATATCATAAAATATTTGGGCATCATATGGATGAGTTTCATACTTTAAACAAGAAAATATAAAAAAAATTCAACAATATACCATCATTAAAATACCTATGGAAATATCACTAGATATAGAGATTGACCATTATATTGATCCTTCTAGGATAATAAATTATTTTCTATTTTTTTCTCATTATGTGGCATTTTGTCTATGTGTGTTTTCACATTGTCATTCATGGTGGCACAATCTTTTGTGCAACCATATTTCATCAATGGGGGGAAACACAATAGTCTCTGCCATGGTTATCCTTGCCTATACACTTGGAGGGCAAGGATAACTACTTTTGGGAGGTGAGTATTATTTTTAAGGATCCCCTCTTCCCCTTTTTTTCCTTAAAATATCAACATAGCAAGTATGCTAACATTTTAAGGGGGGGATATCACCCTATCCATTTCCATAAATTGACATATAGAATTCCCCTTTAGTGTTGGTATTATACATAATACCCCTAAGGTTTGGCTTTAAATTTCATTCAAATATGCCCCTTTGGTGGTGGTATTATCTATAATACCCCCTAAGAAATGTATTTCAATTCGTTCAAATATGCCCCTTTGGTGGTGGTATTATGCATAAGACCCCCTACTATATGTGGCTTCCAATTCATTCAAATATTCCCCTTTGGTGGTGGTATTATGCATAATACCCCTTAAGGTGTGGCTTTCAATTCATTCAAATGTTCCCCTTGGGTGGTGGTACTATGCATAATATCCCTTAAGGTGTGACCTCCAATTCATTCAAATGTGCCCCTTTTGTGGTGGTACTATGCATAATATCCCATACGGTGTGGCCTCTACTTAATTCAAATGTGCCCCATTGGTGGTTGTATTATCCATAATACCCCATGAGGTGTGGCTTCCAATTCATTCAAATATGCCCGTTTTGTGGTGGCATTATAAATAATACCCCCTAAGGTGTAGCTTTCAATTATTTCACGTACTCCCTAAGGTATGATTTCTAACAAGTCCATAGACATATAGAATAATCGATCTTGTTGACCTATGAACTTGAGCATTTTTAGATAGATACCTAGCATAACACAACTTCCTAGTAAATAGATCCATCTGTCTCATGAGTAAAATATTATAACACAACTTTTTAGCCTTGTGGGACCAATCATTTTATAGGGACACCTAGCATAACATAGCTTTCTAGCTAGTAGATCTATGTAGTTCATCAATTTAACTATTTAGAAGTGTATGTGGTGCATTTGATGGATGATATTTTGTATGAAGAAAAAATTACATATTGAGGTCTCTATACCTTACTAACTCAAATTATTTTAGTATACTATCATTATTTTATATTTTATTTTCGTATATCATGTTTTAATTCATGTTTTCATTCTAGTTTATATGATGTTTGTTATGTGTTTGTCTTGTGTCTTTTTCATGTTTACTTTGTGTATTCTTTGTGTTTTCTTTATGTCTTCATTGTGCATTCTTTGAGTTTGATTATCATGTACCTTTTGTTGCATTGCATCTTAGATATGTGTGCATTATTTTTGTCTTGACATTGTTGTTTGGAAGGATTCTGACTATGGGGGATGAAACATCCCCTAGATTTAGTGTCATCTTACTTCTCCAATGTTTCAATGAAAGAACACTTCTTGGCTTCTCCTTACTTTAGTATAGGTATAAGTGTAAGTTCATACTCTCACTAAAGTTGCAGCTAAATGTAGCATTATGAATTTTCACCCCTAACAATTTCACTCTATGTTTGGCTCCCCCTTAAGTGCTTTGCTCTAATTATTCTCGTGTATCTCTTGAAATCATAACTGTTCTTAAATCCTTCACTTTTGTAATAATTTGTGAGAGCTGATCCAATCTTGTGTCCTGCTTTTGTTTCAAATTGCCTTCCCGCCACAGTAACTGAGAATATTTTCCCCTTTGCGTGCAACATAGGATTACTGCTTCTTGACTCATTTGTACCTCTGAAAACAAAACAAAATGATTCATTTAAACCAGTTGTAATACTTTTATTATAAACAAGAGTAAAGTGGGTGCAAACCTTAAATAACCAACTATAGCATGCATTGCTGAGCGGTTTGAAACAGATTCGTATTCTCTAGTAATGGGAAATTTCTTGGACTTTCCAGTGGTTGTACCTAAGCTGTAAACACATATGCACAAAGAAAATTTAGATATGCTGAAGATTGGTTCTAGGGAACTCAATTTAGTAGGCCTAGGTATTGATACCTGATTGAAAAACATCGAACCGGGTAGCTGCACAGAAGTGGAGATTTGTCTCCGCCAGCAATACATTCACCGCACTCTTCAATGTTAGCATAATCACTGAGCGGAACTAAATGCATGAATAGATGTTTGCTCAACATCTCCTTCTTTAACCCATACTTAGCTAAATACTCATAGTTTTCATTATCCTGTAGTATTTTTAGTAGTGTTTGCTCTTGCACTGAGCCAACATTTGCCAGCATTGCTTCTAATTCTACCAACACCAAATCTTCACACTTATCCTGCCTGTCAACCATTTCTAAAAGACTCGTGGACAACTTGTGAGGATAATTCTATGGTTTGAACCCTTTAGATTGCATTAATTATTCTTCCTTACAGGTCGAGAGATGGCTAATGAAACTACTGAAATGGCCGTGCCGGCGGGATGTTTGTTTGATGTTGGGTTTTGCTTTCACCAACGATATTATTTATATATATATTTAAATTAAATTGTAGTGCAGTGTACTGTAGTAGTGAAGACTGAATGCTTGAAAACTCTAGTGAACTTTGAATGAACTATAAATAAAGACGTCGTTTTACATTTGTGTGCACGGGTGGCAAATAGTGTCGAATTCCAGCGTACTTTGACTGTCAAATCCTTCTACTATTTTTAGCCTATTTTCACACAACATGTTTTGAAAATATATATACATGTAGTAACAAAGAAATCAATAGGGATTACTTAAGGATTTCAAGATAGTCATAACAATGATTAACATC
This sequence comes from Sequoia sempervirens, assembly GCA_007258455.2. Classification (NCBI taxonomy): domain Eukaryota; kingdom Viridiplantae; phylum Streptophyta; class Pinopsida; order Cupressales; family Cupressaceae; genus Sequoia; species Sequoia sempervirens. The sequence continues at coordinate 17,141,819 of VDFB02075321.1, forward strand.
AAAAGGACAGATATTTGAAGAGGGTTACAATCAAATCAAGAGAAAACAAAGAATCAAGAGAAAACAAAAAATCAAGAAATCAGAAAGAAATAGCAATAATAATTAACCCAAATCATTGTGAAGAAGGAGAGGAAACTGTGAAGATTGATTAGGAGATAAGGGATCCCAACTTCGATTAACTTCTGAAGCACACTTGGCAAGAGAATCAACAACAACATTCCATTTAGAATGAATATGAACAAAAGAGATGGAATCAATGTTTCAAGAAACACATAGATTTTGTGGGCCATAAAAAAGTCCAACTACCAAGAGAGGTCATCAAAATTCCCTTTTTTCAAAAGAGAAACTATAATCATGGAATTCATCTCAAAAATTACTTGTTAAATCAACTTTGCTCATAAGATTTTTCCAAACCCATAAGGATAACACGAGATTCCATTTGACTATTAGTACAACATTCTATAGTAGAAAGGAAAAATAAAAGAATCAAATGATTACTATCACACCCAAGTCCACCAATCCCAATTGCTCCAGGATTACCCCTAGAAGAACCAATAGTATTTATTTTGAAAACAACCAAATGGGGAGGAAACCATTTATCAACCTTATTAATCTTATGAGTAGATTTGATTTGAAACCTAGAAGATGTTGAACCAACTAGATGACCCAAATCCAATTTCTTCCAAATCAAAATATAAAAAAGGGCTAATGACTTGATCAAAAGTTTACTTTGCTATTAAAGTTTCATTTAAAGAGTCTAAAACCTTGTGCCATACATACTCAATGAGACTCTAATATCCCTAGAAGATCCTATAGCTTCTATCCAACCAAATTTATCACATGATAAAGAGGGGTCTAATATTAAATATTTAAAATTATTAAAATGTTTGGAAACTAATTAGTATAATTAAGATTTTAATTTTCAAGAATTGGTCATGTTGTAGAGAGAAAGTTTCAATATATAAAAGTAATGTTAGTGTATATATTATATTTATGCATACACTTAGGATTCTTAAGCCTACATAGGCATCCTTATACTTAGGCACCCATCTTTGGCATCGTTGACACTTGTTCACATGAGTTGTCAAGTTATCTAGGAGTTTGATTGAGGTGTTGACTTACTTTCAACACCTCACACTACTTTAGTGGTAGGAAAATCACCACCATTCCATGTGTGAGGAGTCTTATCCTCATTTCATGGAAGTTAGTTCCCTATTCTTCTTCTATATATGTATGCCTCTTTTGCTTAATATAGCTAGTCGACATTATACAATTTACGTTCATTATGCTTGTTAATAATCTCTAAGTCTTGTAGGTTGTTACATGGTATTAGAGCCTTTCAGGGATTTTATAGCAAGTTGTAAGGTTCAACAAATTAAATGTTTTCCATTTTTTTTCCATCTACCATTAATTTTTAGGGAAATTTTGGAGTGGATTGATATCAATTCAAGACCCTATGTTAGATGAACATGACAAATGAGAGGGATTTGAATCAGTTTACACTTTAAAACATTCAAACCCTCAATATCTTTTCAAATACTAATCAACCATTAAACCCTTAACATGCATTAACAAAATGTAAACATGTAAAATAGTAATGCAAACACATCAAACACATAAGAACACTAGATTTGTATGGAGGACTAAGGGAAAACCCACAGCAAGGATTAGCTCACTAATATATGAATTGCAACACCAGATACAATAAGGCTCACTACCAAAGGCTCACTTCCCAAAAAGATAAAGAAGGGCTCACTGTCAGTGGCTCACTACCAAAGGACTCACTATCTAGAAGAAAGAAAAATAGAAGGGGTGGCTCACTGCCAATTCAAACTACTAACAATGCATCTCTCATATTTCAAAGGTATAGTTCCAGTAAAACAAAAAAAACTCATCAAATAGATTGAAATGTAGACACCTTCTACTTACTACATTTGGGAATCATTGGCATTAAGGCTTGCACTTAGATCATCACACTTGATCACATTCACTTCTTTCACATCAAACACTCTGCTCTCAATCCACACAACAACTCTCCTTGCATTTATACCCACCGCAACCTAAAACAATCTCAATTAGGTTAGCCTAAAGGAAACATATACAACTCAACCGTGCAACATCAAATAGGTTGGCTAAGAACTTTCACCGAGGAAAGAAGTGAAGGAAGATCATAGTGCCACTACTTAGCTAGGATCCAAATCTACATTGACACGCTTCTCAACACTTCTTCAAACCACAATTATCCTCCACAATTAGTGCTAGCACACCAGGTCAGCCAAACCTACACTAACACTAACAAGCGACCATAAGCATACCTCTCTAGGTCCGAAAAAATCTCACAAAACACACAACAACATTCCAAAAAATCTTAAAATATTAGACATCATCAAAATATTGGCCACAACTACTGTAACCACCTAAAACTCAAGAACACCTTCATTCTATGTAGCTAGAAAACTTTGTGAAACAACTCAACACCTAAAACTTCAAGGGAAGGTAGATACAAATGATATACACGCGTTCCCAAATCTACAACATAAAAACCTTCATTGTAGAGAAATGTGGAGAAATCTCATTTCTCCTAGACACCTTGTTTCACCAAATAGACATACTATCAAACACATTCGACTGCAATATGATCCAAAACCTAAAACTCTAGATGTGACACCTCTAAATACCTCTCACCATCACGTTCAAACCACATGAAAATATCTTCAATAATGAAGAAATGCAGAGAAAAACACTCAAACCACTCTGTCACATTGAACTCTTTTTTATTCAAATTTTCTCAAAAGCACTTGGAAACCAAGTGAACCAACTTCATTAGCAACATTACTAACATCTCTGCAACACATCTACAACATCTGGAACATGTAACACTTTCCAACTACAACTATATCTTAAAACACAAGTTAGGCCAACAACCTCTGCAACTATATTGAAGTAGGACATCAATGACAACACCAACATGTGTTGACATCAATGATACCAAAAATTCTAGGCACATCATCAATACTAGTAGCTTTCCAACACTCTATTTATACTAGGGGTTGACATCAATGACAACACCCAATAAACTCACAAACAACTCAAGCTTCCAACATTTCCAAACTTGCAACACCTCACACATTTTTCCTTATGTTTTTGTGCAGGAAAAGCAAAAGGGTGGAAAAAATATTGAAAGGAGGTCGATTGAGAGGAAAAATTCATAGTCCATAGGGGTGATTGAAGGTACGATTTTGGCGGTTGAAGGCAAGATTTTGGCGATTTGAAACCCTTATTCAACTTCATTGATTCCATTTTCTAGCATGAAAATGAGGGCTTTCAGGCTAGGAATGGGTTTGAAGCGTGATTTTCTTTACCACATAAGCCACAATTTTCCTTGGAGATAGCCATGATTTTCCTTGGAGAGAGAGCCAATTTCCTTTGGAAGAAGAGATCTCCCTCACCTTGCCATGATTTAATGTTAATGCAGAGAAGGGAGGCTTTTGAAAAAAGCAACACAAATCAAGTTATCTCAACCAAATTTCAAGCCACAAAACCCTTTCAAAGGTGCTTTCCTTCACAACTTCACCAAATCTCTTGTAGGTCTACAACAGAGGTTTCCAGACCTTAACTCATAAATCCAACTACAAACTCACAACCTAATTACCATTCCAAGTACCCATTTTGGTGTTCTTTGACATATCAAGAAATCAGATAAGCTTATTTTGAAAAGTACCCTCCTAAAAAGGACTGTCCTACTACTACAAGGCTCAATTAGGCCTATTTTCCAAAGAGACTACAACCCATACACTCATTCTACTCCAAATTCCTATTTCAACCTCTTCAATAGGTTCCAAAACTACTGAAACAACAACTTTTATGGGGAAAAACAATCACAATTTCCTCTAAAAAATTTAAAACACCTTATTCCAATACCCCACTGTACGAGACCATTCAAGGGTCTGTAATAGAGTTTTACCAGTAAAAAGTACAGAATTTACAATACAAAACAGGACTTCTTATTGATTTTCTGCATAAAAAATTCTCTAACCTCTTCCTCAAGGTTCTAAAAACATAAATAGACTCATAACACCAGAAAAAATGTCCAAAACTAACCTTTCAACTAACTAATCCTTCAACTTCTTTGTTCTTGCAATATTTTGCATTTTTGCAACTTTTATGACAACATTTTGACAACATTTACATCACTTTGCAATATTAACCCCATGGACTCTAAATGGTTCAAAACATCAAGAATGGCCTATTATGGCCTTATTACATGACTTTAGAGACTCAAAACACCAAAATTCACTTTATGACCCTATATACCCAAAAATGACCTTGGTGCTCTTGCACCATACAAGCGGCTTGAAAAAGGACTCATGTCACATGAGGACTATACTGCCTTGAACCTTGCTTCTTCATAGCATCTCTTTGACCTTCAAATGCTCCTTTTTTTGGTACTCCCTTCCACTTGATTAGGTACTAAAAAATTGCATCATCCTTTGTGCTCTTGAACTGTTTACCAACTACATGTTGATCCATCTTTACAAACTGACATATTATTTGCCTCTTATCCTTTGCCTCATCAAGATTTGATGCTGAACCTGCCTTCACACTTGTGAGATTTTCCAACTATCCTACCAAGAATTTGATGACTGAAGGAAAGCAAAACCATAAATATGAGGAGGAATAAATTATATTCCTCTCAAGAATGCAAAGCTATATTCAGCTTGAGAAGTGAGAATTACAAAGGAAATGCCTTGGTTATATAGGCCAAGGGGTGAGATATATGCAACTAGATTATGACAAGTGTTGGAATCCTATGAGGTGTGACAACTCATGTCATTAAAGGCTCAACCACCTTATCCCTATGTAAAGTTAAGTTAGTGTGAAGAGGAATTTAGTGGAGAACTAGCTAAGAATGAGCTAGTTAGATAAAGTACCTTTTTCACACTAACACCCCCCCTTAAGTGCAACTTAGGGAGAAGTATACAATGCAAACATGCAAATATGGGTCCTGGCTACTAGGCCTGATGAGGTACCCATGTGCATAATAACCTCTCAATGATAAAGAAGGAGAAAACTGAGTGGGAAAAAACTCCTACCCATGAGAGGGTGAATGAAGAAGGTCTAAGTGACCCCCCCATAAGAGATGTTCCTCACCCCCAAGAGAGATCGAAGATGAACATACTTGCTCTTAGTGAAGGGTTTGTTGAATATATCACAAATCAATGACCTGCTCTTGAATTAGCTCCCGAAGAAAATGCATATGGATCTCGATGTGTTTGGTGTGTTGATGATGGATCGAGTTCTTCGAGATTTGGATGGCACTCTGGTTGTCACAATAGATGATTAATGGCTTCTGAGAGGTGATGCTAAGCTCAGTGAGGATATTCTGAAGCCAAATAGCCTTAGTGGCAGCATTAACAACCCCCCTAAACTCAGCCTCAGTTGAAGAAAGAGCAATGACATGCCGCTTCTTGCTTTGCCAACAAATGGGATCATAACCATAGTGAAAACTATAGCCGGGTGTGGACTTGCGATCATCAATATCACCAGCCCAATCAGAATCCGTGTATCCAAGCAAGTCTAAACTTTTTCCTGTTGCATAGTGAATCCCAAATCAATGAGTGCCTTGAATGTAGTGCAAGATGTGTTTGACAACTTTCCAATGAAGCTCACGTGGCTCTGTCATGAAGCGCAAAACAATGCCAACTACAAAGGAAATGTCAGGGCGAGTATGAGTCAAGTAGATGAGGCTACCAACAAGTTGACAATGCAAAGTAGCATCAACTAGTGGTGTGGAACATTTGGCCTCAAGCTTGACTCCAGATAGAAAGGGAGTCAGTGCAGGCTTACAATCAGCCATATGAAAATGTGACAAAAGATCAAGAGCATACTTGGGTTGTGCAAGAGATATCTTGAAAGAGGTCTATGTGATCTTGATCCCAAGAAAGTAGTGCAAGAGACCCAATTCAGTCATGGAAAATCTATCACGCAAAGCATTATTCACAGTTGAGATGATGGATGAAGTGCTCCCAGTGACAATCAAGTCATCAACATAGAGAGCCAAGAAGAGAAGAGCATCCTCTTGCCGCAAGATGTAGACATTTGGATCAAAGTGGCATCTAGAGAACCTAATGGAGAGAAGAAAGGAGTCAATTTTGGCATACCAAGCTTGTGGAGCTTGTTTGAGGCCATAGAGATACTTCCTTAGTTTGCAAACCAATCAAAAATCTTGAATGAATCGTTGTGGTTTCTCCATGTAACGTTCTTCATGTAGATCACCATGAAGAAATGCACTCTTCACATCCATTTGGTGTACAACCCAACCATGTGCTGCAGAAATAGCAAGTAGCAAGCGAATGGAGTTCATTTTTGCAACAGGGGCAAAGGTCTCAATGTAGTCACTACCTGATACTTGAGAGAAACCTTTGGCCACAAGTTGTGCTTTATACTTGTCAACTGAGCCATCTGTTGCAAATTTGGTTCAATAGATCCACTTACACCAAACCAGTTTTCTTCCTGTAGGAAGTGGAACAAGATCCCATGTTTTATTCTGCATTAAAGAGTTGTACTCTTCCTCCATTGCAGAATCCTACTCAGTAATACCAAAGGCTTCATGAATGACTGTGGATCTGAAGCTATGGTGATGTAGGAATGTGGAATGTCTTGATGTTGTTATCGAGTCTTCCTTGTATTTGAAGGATCCCCAACAAGTTCTCTTGCAGAATCAAGTGTTTGACGAGCCCAACAAGGCATGGTAGGGGATGGAGGAGGATATTTTGAACTCTCTGAAGAGGAAGATGAAATCTCATGATCAACTCGACAACTAGAGGAAGCTTGAGGAAAATCCTTAATGTCAGAATCCTTTAAATCCATTGTGGAGGGAGGAAGAGTAGAGGATGAGATAGAAGAGCTTTCCTCAAAATGCACACTACGCTCAATGAAGAGCTCATGTGTTGTAGGATCCATTAGCCGATATCCTTTGACACCATCAAGGTAACCAACAATTATAGAAGGTTGAATCTGAGGTTCCAAGGCCTTGCACTTCTCTGAAGGAATATGTGCCCATGCTGGGGAGCCAAAAACTCGAAAGTGCCCCACAACAGGTTTCCTACCACACCAAGCTTCGAAGGGAGTGATTCCCTTTAATTCCTTATGTGGAACTCTAATTTGGATGTGAGTAGCACAGTTGATAGCTTTTGACCAATATGAAGGTGCAAGGGAGTGAGCGCAGATCATGCAGCTAGCCATCTCTTTCAAGGACCTATTTTTCCTCTCAGCTACACCATTTTGTTGCGGTGTGTAGGAAAAATTATGTTGAATATCAATCCCTTCAAGAATACAAAATTGCAACTCAACAAAGTGAACCATCAACCAAGTCGGGGAATCGAGAAGTTATGAAAATTTAGAACTCTGTGACAAGGTTATAAAACTCTAAGGACTAGCAACTAATGTTAGGAAAAGCCAAATTTTTTATGTTGTATTCCATGGTATTGAATTTGATATATGTGATTCTGCATCATTTTTAAAGAACAACACTTATCACACTACTTATAAATTCCTATTTCATTTCCATTCACACAATCTTTGATAAATAACTAAAAGGAATATTATTAATCCATTCCTTTAACAGAAGCTAACAGTTCAACATCCATAACTTATAAGTTATAAGCTAATAGAAGCTAATGTAGTTCAACATAAATAACTTATAAAGGCATCCACCCAACTTAAACAATAAAATATTAAACTACCAAATCGCCTAAATTATACTGAGAAATCCTTACGCATCCATCACCATAAAATATTTATTCACAGATAAACATTCTACAACAATGAAACTATCCAAAAATCTATCATTCCAATAATAGAAAATCCACTAGAAAATATAGAGTTTTTTTTTTCTTGATAACGGTTTCTTGAAGACAACCGTTTTAGAAATTAAAATAAAAAGTCTTTGAAGTATCAAGAGATCCAAATTAAAGAAAATAACATAAAAACTAAAAACTAAAAAGCGGTCCCACTCCCAGTACAGACTCCTTCACTTTCAATTATTTTTTCCTCCTCCTTCAGTAACGCCTCTTGTGCTTTTAATCTTTGTCTATATTCTTGGTACTTGGTGACAATTGCGGTGATGTTTTTGCTTCCTGGAGTTGTAGTAATCTGTAACTTGGTTCTCCATGTGACCAAAGCATTTTTAGACTCAACCAACATCTGAGATCTTCTATCTTCTCCACATTTATAAGTCTTTAGGTGGATCTCCATTCCACTGAGTATCGAGGACTCCCATTTCATTGTAGTAGGATCAACTATTTCTTTCTTGAATATCTCTCTAAACGTCAGAGAGATCTCTCTTATATCTAGAATGTTTTCATCAAACTCATCAGTAATTTCCACTCCCAGAATACAACAATCTTCTTTAACTTCCACCAACATTTCATAATATTGATCAAGTGTATTTTTAATTTCCTTCACCAGATTATCATACATATTCAATTTCCATTCCAATGAAATGGACCAGGAAGGATCTAGCTCCTTAATATTATTCACAATTTTCTCACCAATTATTATCTTCAGATCCATAGAGTTTAATTCTTTCATTTCCTGAGAGAGCACATAGTGACTAGTTTGATCTTTTCTGAGCTGATGAAGTTCTATTACTAACTCCTCCCTCTTGTTAACAACTCGCGTGTAAAAGAGGATAGATTTATTTAGAAAGAAGATAGCCTCTTGAGATATTTTATCGATCCCCTCACAAGCAGCTCTAGAATAGCTCAAATTATTTTTAATTTGCTCTATGGTGAGCACATCGATGCCCTCTACCTGAGAACTTGAGGCTTCATCAGATGTAGGAGGAGTGGCCATGGAAGAAATAAAGTTACTCAATGCGAGGACTTGAGATTCCAGTTTTATATTTTCTTTCCTCTTTTCTTTCACTCTTTTAATCAGGGTATTGATTGAATAATTGGCATGGTACACATCACCTTCCAGTGTTGGAGGCCCCATATCAACTTGTGTGACTTTGTAGTCCATCTCCATTATTTCATCTTCATTTAAATCCTTCAAAGACTTAGCAATTTCTAACATTTTATTTCCAGAAGTGGCATCAATCACTATCCTTGACATCCTCCTGGCTTTCTTAGGTTTTGAAGAGCTTTGAAGTAACTTTGAAATTGTATCCACTCCAACTGTCATTGTAGGAATATGCTTTCTCTTCTTCTCCACTACTTTTTTCAGCCATCCTGGGAAGGCTACTACCAGACTAGAATCTTTATTTCCACTAATAGTTTCTTTGGGAGTGTTAGAAGTGATAGGTGGATTATCAACCAGAGGAAAAAAAGAGGGAAATTCAAACAAAGGAGGAAAGATATTATCTTTAGCATTCTGTTTAAAGATAGCTTCAGAATCTATAGCCACAAATTTTTCTTGATTGGTCTTCTTCTTAGGGGTAGGAGAAAGCACACTGTCTTGTTCATAGATGCTCTTCAACTTAACTATTTCTTTTGGCCTATCACCATCACCTCCTGATTGAGAATTTGCACTAGAGGACCTCACAGAGGGTTTCCCTGATGATACACTTGCACCAGATGCTTGCATAGACCCCTGTTTATTCTTTTGTGATGACTTAGGCTCCTAAGTAGGACCAACAACTTGCCACCATTTCCCATCCAACCAGTCCTAGGTTCTTTTAAGCACTGGGGCAGCACACACCCTCATATTTAAAATTTCACTTTGGCTCCAATCAACCCTAGGGTATTTATCAGACAATTTTTCATATGCAGTATCTATGATTATTGAATCCTCAGTGACATTTTTAGGAATGTGAAATGATAGACCGAAAGCCCATATCTGTTTTAGTGTTAGCCTCATATAATCTCTTCTCAAAAATTCCTTCACATCGATGCAATCTTCCCAGAAATCTTTGATAGATGGGTGATGTCAATATAAGCTCCCTCCATAGAGATTATGCTTCACAAAACCCTTACTGTCAAAATTAGCTCTCATAGACAAATTTTGTAGGTTATATTCCTTGAGAATTCCTTCAGCTCCCCTAGCCATCTGGTTTGTTTTGCACACAAAATAAGGGGTCTCCAATGGGAAGACATACTCTCATTTCCCCGTGTTCATATACTTAATATTAACCATGGCCATTTTTCGACAAACTTCCAGAAATATCAATAAATCTTCAGGATACTAAGGTAATTTAAATGGGGATTTCTCAAAACACCCTATTCTCAGATAGGAAAACTTATCAAATTGGATATAAAAACTCCCAAATTTTGATACAAGAGAAATCGATTTAGGGGAAAGGCACATTTTTGGATTTCCATCTACCTTCATCATGACCTCCATTAAAATGCATCATTAACATGACAAAAATCACCCATTCCAAATTGTTTAGTGAACTGAGGAAAGCGTTTGTACACAGGAATATCAGAAGTTGGGGTTCCTTGCGACTCCAACCTAGGCCAAAAGGACCTCTGACTACCTACAATGTATGTCAGGAAAGAACACATCAAAAAGTAGCAGTCTTATGGAAATTAATTAATTTCTCATTCAAATGGAAGCAAATAACTTCAGTCCAGTCAATGAAAATGTTCTCATCATAGACTATCAAGATAAACCAACACATCCAATCCTCAAATAAATCAACTTGTGCATTCCCAACAACATGGTGCAATTAAGCAATAGCATATGCAATTTCTCCCTTAAAATGCAATCTTTTGAGTTTACTTGGTAGTTGCGACTTACCTTTTTTTTCAGACTTCAACCAGGTTTTGGTCATGGAGTTCTTACACCAGTCCTTATTCGCTTTGAAAAATTCACCTACCATTGTGAAAAACATGTCTTCTATAGGTTCCCTTTCTGGAATCCCCGGTGTGTGGGAAACAACTTCAGGAGAAATTTCTACAATTACAATTCCGTCTGCGGCTTTAATTTCCTATTTCTGCTGAATGTACCTTCTCGCACATGCACTTATTAGGTCCACACTCAACACAACTTCTGGAAACCCTCCAGCCTGAGCTAGCCCACTTTCTAAGTTTTTTATATCCAGCTCAGACTTGTCGTCCCTCTCCAGGCATGCCCAAAATTTGTCTAACTTAAAAGGTTTGAGCGTCGTATCCCTTACGTTGACCCAACATTCACTCTGCATGAGCAAAAATTTGCGGAGAATGAATGTTTGCACATGAGATTCTAAGAAGTACTGGCCTTGGCAAAGAATGAGAATGCAGGCTAAATGCCCGAGTAAAACTTTTCCACCCACTTATGCCGTTATTTTTGATAGGACATGCTTTAAATGCGACATTCAATTTCATTCCTCAAAAAGATAGCCTTTAAACCTGCATGCTTTTGGAAATTCCTGAAAAGACAACTCAAGTTTATTCCGTACATAGCATTTAATGAGATGTCAGATGATGGTGCCTTTGAAAGGCAAGATAAGTCCATCATGTCGAGTGGTCATTGAAACTTGGAACCTCAAAACCAAAGTCTGAAGTTTCAAAGTTTTTGAAACCTCCGACTCATCGACTAAATCCACACACCGTAAACCAAGTCGACCCACTCAACAAAGTGAACCAAGTCAGGGAATTGGGTAGTTATGAAAATTTAGAACTCCGTGACAATGCGACATGTCACATGGTTATAAAAATCGGAGGACTAGCGACTAATCTTTCTTTGCTCCCTTATTTTGAGTCTACAACCATACATCAAATGTTCACCGAACAATTGAGTAATTTATGATATAAATAATAAACATGTGTTTTAATTTTTTTTTAATTTTTAACCATTAATGTGCTTGGATTGACATCAAGGCCTTTATAAAATGAATTACAATGTCACATTAATAGCACAACTATTAATAACACTAAGCATAGTAACACTTAACATTGTAATTGCTATGTCACATTAATAGCACAACCATTAATAACATGGTAACACTTAATGTTGCAAAGGACTTAATAAAAGGAATTACAATGTTAAATTAATAGCACAACCATTTATTTTATTACAATTTAATTACAATCTCACATTATTACATAGTACAAATACATATGTAAGAGCAAGCACCAAGCTTCTGCTGGATCACTGGTGAAAACGTAAATGTAATGCATGTGTGTCTAAAAATAAATGGGACTTGTCGGGTCAACCATGCACTCTGAAAATAAATTCCTAGGACTTTTGGGATCAGCCATGGTGTTTGAAAATAAATGCAAGGGGAAAGGTGGGCTAATAAAACTGGGGAAATGGGACCTGTGAAGATACAAAATGTACTCCCCTTTGAAAATCAGAGTCATGCAGAAGATGAGGGGCTGTAAAACTGCTCCCATCTTCTACTTGCAACTTCCATGCACTGGGAGATCACTTATCTCCATCAGAGCTCCTCATCCTGGCTCAAAACCTATCTGAGAAGTCAGGTGAACCAAATCAACTTCTTTCCAATTCCACCCATTCTGAACTTGAAGGAAATTGGTCTTTTACACTGTAACTACATAACTGTAGGCAGGAGAATTTAGAGTATCCCCAATAATGCCACATCATCTTCTTCCTAAATCTTATACCTTATTAACCCTACATTGCTATAAAATGAAAACCCTTATGACAATTTGAATATTGTACTCAATAGTAAAGCCTTTAGCCTTCAACGAATGATTTCAATTTTTAGTTGTGCTTACTATCCTTATTTATGGGCAACAGTGCCACCAATAGTGCCACTACCAGCCTGGTACCTGTGTACACCTCACACGTGTCACGTGTGAGGTTAGGTATAATCATGATTCATAAATCATAATCACGATTCATGCAAACCAAATAATATACTTATTTTTTAATCGATTCGTGTAACTTAAGCCTTACATTTATTTAAATGTTTAATTTGATTGATGTTTAGACTCTGACAGCCTCGCTACATGCAAAATGTACCTCAAGCTGACAAGTGACAAGCTATAAATTTTCAAAATCGCCATTGCCACTCAAAGTTCAAACGATATGAAATCATTACAAATCTTGTTTCACTAGCGATTTAGTCCTACATTGGCAACAAATTCTAAACCGTTGATCACTGTAAATCTAATGGTTAAAGGGTAATTCTGGAGGTTTAAGTTCGCAAGACTAGCACTCTGTGCATTTCATTCTGGAATGCAACTACAACCATACATCAAATATTCATCGAACGGTTGAGTAATTTATGAATTATGATATAAATAATAAACATGTGTTTTAAAGTTGTTTTAAACTTTAATGTGCTAGGATTGACATCAAGGCCAAGGGGTCGGTAACTTAACATTGCAAAGGACTTAATAAAATGAATAATGATACCAGGAATCGGGGGAGAAGGTCAACAAAAAATTAGAAATCAATAACATTTTGGTAAACCCTAACAAGAGTGACAACTTTTAGTGTTTATAATGTTTTTTTATCAATTTGATGGTAACTTTATTTTTTCATTTGTATTGCTTTATGTTTTACTTTGAAATCTACATGCAATTATTTCATAAATAGATAGTACTTAATTTATCAAAGGAAAAAAAAACTGATTTGAATAGATTCATAGACACTCAACTCAGAAAATAACTCTTTACAGTAAATTTATAACAAAGATTAACACAACACAGCCATTTATTTTATTACAACTGAATTACAATGTCACATTATTACATATCTTTTTAAAGATGAGTAGTTGTAGAGTAGGCAAGCTCCTATTTTGTATAAATAACATAAGTCACTTTACATAGACACAATTTATTCCAAGTTGTTGCTCATGACAATGGATTACAAATTGATTCCAATTTCCAAGCTTTTTCCGGTGACAATGTAATACAAATGTGACACTAAAAATAAATGCATGATTCCAAAGTTTTTGCTTGTGAGAACATAGTACAAATGTGGCACTAAAAATAAATGCTAGGAACTCGCTTGGAAAACCATGCTGGGGAAATGGGAGCTGTGAAGATACAAAATGTGCTTATCCCCTTTGAGAACCAGAGTCATGCATAAGATGAGGGGTAGTAAAATTTCTCCCATCTTCTACTTGTAGCCTCCATGCATTGGGATAACACTTATGTCCATTAGAGCTCCTTGTCTTGGTTCAAAACCTGTATGAGAAGTCAGATGAACCAAATCAACTTCTTTCCAATTCCACCCATTCTAAACTTGAAGGAAATTGGTCTTTTACTTTGTAACTATATAACTGGAGGTAGGAGAATTTAGAGTATCCCCAATAATACCACAACATCTTCTTCTTGAATCCTTATTAACCCAAAAAAATGAAAACCCTTATGATACTATCGACTATCACTAACCCTATTTAATAATTTATGGGCCACTAGTGCTGCTACCAACCTGATGCATGCAAACCAAAAAACCAACTTAGTCGATTCGTGTATCTTAAGCCTTACATGTACAATTACAATATTTAATTTGATTGATGTCTGGCTACATGAAAAATTGTACCTCAACTTGACAAGCTGTCAAAATCACCAGACTCCAGTCAACACTACCAATGCCACTCAAACGATATGAAATCATTACAAATCTTGTTTCATTAAAGCTATGAGCTATCCAATCAATCACTTCGGATGTTCAAAAGATTGAGAATTTTAATTAAATGAAATGTAATACGTCAAGGCATTGAAAAGAGACAAATGAGCTTTGATCTCGCAACGTGTCCACATCTAACGGTTCTAGTGTTATTCTGGAGGTTTCAATTCACAAGTCTATTGCTTCAGAGATTTACTTCCAAAATGCAACTATAGTCGTCCATCAAAAATTCACTGAATGGTTGTGGTTATATTGATTTTCCTTTATATCCTTTGTGTAAAACGTTCTTAAGTTTTTAAGCCTTCGTCCTACATTCTTCGTAGGTGGTCCCTCTTTTAAAACAAAATTTTTGCACGTGCATATTTCTACCACTTAAGTTCTATCACTCATCGCCAAAATCCAACCCATCGGGTTCATTACCACGATGATGGGCCTTGATCTCCCCACATGTCCGCATCTAACGGTTCTAGTGTAATTTTGGAGGTTTCAATTCACAAATCTAGTGCTTGAGAGATATACTTCCGAAATGCAACTATAGTCATCCATCGAAAATTCATCGAACGTTCATGGTCCATAATATCGCGTGGTTGCTGAAACTTGGAACCTTAGAACCAAATTTTGAAGTTTCAAAGTTTTCAAAACCTACGACCCACCGACTACAAAGATGACCAAAAAATACTTGCAACTAATGTTAGGAAAAGCACCAAAACCTCAACTTTGGTGAATTAAGATAGGAAAGGTGGCAAGTACGGTGCATTTATGAAGTGAAGATCGCGAGAAGATTTTAGCAAGTGGACATGATTGGAGGATCAATGGGTAATTAGGATTGGTACATGTGGAGTTTGGAAAATTATTAGCTCTCGGCCCTCGATTAGTGAAGTTAGATTGACAATTCATCAAATGGTCATGGTTAGATTGATTTGCACTAACACTTCGCCACTGCATTTTTTTTGATCGGTGATAATAGTTTATTTTATTAAATATAAAGCAAAAGTTACATATACTTCAAATTTTTTTATTAAATATAAAGCAAACGTTGCATATACTTCAGATTTATCTTCATCCATCAACTACCAAAAAAGTTGATTAACCAGCATAGTTTCCATTTCCAACATATCAAATTATCCCTAATCATACCCACTTGAAAGCTACCCTTCCAACCATTGTTCGTGCCCTAAGGTGTTTTACAATTACAATGCAAATATAGGCATAACCCCAAAAAAACAAAATCACAAACAAGATTTAGTACAATAATCTTTTTTTTTTAAAACTTGTACTACTCAGACACCTTCAATGAATTACCCATCTCCAATGGCTCTATCTCCATTAACGACCTCATCTTCTTTCTTGGACGCAAACCCTTCTTTCCACGCATCTCTGATTTTGCGATGTCTTTGAGATTCTCTATGACCTCCTCGACCTCCATTAGCTCGACACAGATTTTGAGTGCTTGCCACCTGCGCTCTGCACCTTCTTGCCATAGAGCTTTGGTGTGTCCTTCTGGCCACCTGATAAATAGATGATTTAAATCCGTGAGCTCCGGGCTTCCACCATCCAATCCTTCAACCTTAACAAGCCCCACTCTTGGTATCGCCCGTTCCAAAATTCCTTCCATATCCTCTAAAAAATCTTTGTGAACCAGAGTTTTCATGACTTTTCTCACTACATCCACTGACTCTCCTAAGTCCAAACCCCAAGCCATGACCAACGAATAAATATCCATATTGGTCCTATATTTGTGCTTTAATTTTTCAAAGCCATTACCCAAAATAAATTGAACTTCTTGCACCACTTGCACATCCTTGAAGAGAAATAAACCCTGCAGCCACTTCACATACTCTTTGCCAACGAAAGGGTCCAACTTCCTCTGCGATGTCAAGGTGAAACTGGTCTCCATTATTTCTTTGGTTCACTGGCTTCCAAACAACCATGCACTACTGACTGGCTACATGAGATGTGTGTCTTTAATGTTGGGTTCGGTGAAGCCAAAATTAGCAAGTTTCTCTCATAGATTCGAAACAGTTGCCTTCCTTGTAATGACTTCTAATTAGCATGTGTTTTCTAATTTAGAAGTTGTCTGTTTCAATGGATTTTTCCAGTAGTTGGAGTTGAGACTATTTTTATAAATACATCTGTTGGTTGAATATGTAATTTAATTAAGAATTAATAAAAGAGATAATCCCTGAAAGTGGATGTATCCATCATCTCAATTTGACAACGATCTCCATTAATGTTGATTCCCAAACGTGCGTTCAACGCCGAAAAAAAACCTTCATCAATGCTTCACTTCTTATGAGAACTTATGCGCCTCCTTTTCTTACTAAACAATAATTTCTTCTTGCATTAAATGCATTGAAGAAAATTACTCCAAATTAATGCCACTAAATTCTTCAAATCTTACAACATCCACCTCTCCAAATGATATTACAGATTAACCCAACCAAGCCCCTTAACGGGCCACCACTGCATTTTTTTTATAAGTTTGATATTATGTTTAATTTGCTAATGTTTTTTTCTTAATCATTTGAAAATAGGTTTAATTCATCAATAAATTTTATTTTTTAGTTTGAAAAAAAGTTTTAATCACCAACCAAATTAATTTTTCTCGTTTGAAAACATGTTTAATTTACCAATCGAAATATTTTATTGGTTTGAAAATAGATTTTAATCGCTAATGGAAAAATTTTAGTGGTTTTAAAAAAATTGCATTTTGCCAGGATTTTCCATAGACTTCTAGCGATTAGAAAAGATTCGCCAATGGACATTGTTTTTTTCACAAAAAATGAAAAAATTTGCCACTAAAATTAATATTTTTATCGGGAAGTATACAAGATTCGCCAGGATTTTACACCTTCGCCTAGGGGGGTTTCTTAAAGTTATCCTTGATTATCAATTCAAAGAATTTTGACACACTTTTTGGATTGCTTCTTAGCACGAACCTTAAACTCTTCAAATCTATCAAAGACTTCTCCTTTGTGTCGAAGAAAGTAGACCCATGTGTATCTAGAATAGTCATCAATGAAGGTGAGCAAATAATGAGTCTTACTAAAGGAAAATGATGGAAAAGGACCTACCAAGTCACTATGAACCAATTCAAGGACTTCTAAAGCCCTCCAAGCCTTCCCTTTGTCGAAATTTTCTTCAGGATGTTTTTCCAAGGCATAACCGAAACATACACCATCTAAAAAATTGATTTGAGGAAGACCCATGACCATATTTTGTTTGTTGAGTTGTTGAAGATAGCAGTAGTTGAGATGGCCAAACCACTCATGCCATAATTTTCTTATAGCATTTGAATGGGTGAGCAATGCAGTTGAATGTGTATCAGGTACAAAATGAGAGAAAGCATACAGGCAAGACTCATGATTGGCCTTACCAACTGCAAGGAGTACATTATCTTCAAGATTTTTGATGCTGATAGAATCTAAAGTGAATTGAACTTTTCTACTATTCTAAGTAATTTGGTAGATGGAGAGAAGGTTGGTTGACAAATCAAGAATGCAGAGGACATCCTCAAATGTACCATTGCCAGTATCAATTAAACCCTTTCCAATGAGAATGTGGGGCACAAAACAAGGCTCCAACAAAGAAAATTGTTATTTACTAGAACCCATGTGATGTGATGCACCCAAGTCAAGAATCCACTCTTTTGAAGAATTAGTAATAGCAACAAGTGCATGTGCTTTCCCTTTACGTGATTTGGAAGGAGTAGAGGATTGCTAAGCAACAAAAGAAGGCAGATTGATGTTATTTTTGAGAATATTCTTTAACTCATCGATTTGCTTCTTATGACAAGAATGTTCCTCATGACCGGGTTCCTTGCAATAGCTACAAGTTGTCCTTTCCTTCTTTTGAAAATTCCCCATTGAAGAGGAGGAGTTGGAGTAAAATTTTGTTGTTGAAGAGGATTGTGTTTGATCTCTTTGTGACTTCTTGAACTGCTTTTGTTTGTTGTCATGTTTCTTTGATGCTTTCTGACCCTTTGGTTGACCAGCCATCAAAGCTTGTGAATGTGAAGGCTTGAGAAGACCCATTGAAAGAAGCTTACCTTTCTCTTGCATCAAAATTTTAGAAAATGATACAAAAGAAGGTGTAGTAAATGTAGATCCCATTGTCAACTTATGAGTATGAAAGCTAGAAACAAAAGTTGCAAATTCAGGTCCAAGTTCTTTTAGAGTGTTATAGACAAGTTGAATGTCTTTCTTCTCTAAGCCACATGATTTACATTATTTTCTAAGGCCATTGACCTTTGTTAAACACAATCCTAGATGTTATCAAAAGACTTCGGATCAAGACCCATTAGTTTGTTGTCAATTTGATAATGACGAACCTCATCAATTGTACCATAGAGAGTTTTTAATTTTTCCCACGCATCATGTGAATCTTTACATGCTTCAATCTAAAACATTATATCAATAGAAACTAAACTCCTTAGATAACCAAGAGCTTTTGTATGTTCATGCATCCAGAGTAGTTTTTCCTTATCATTTGTGGGTTTAGTTACCTTCTTCTCAACATAAGGTGTATATCCTAGTTGCATTAAGGAATTCCATGCATTTTGATGCCATGTGTTGTAGTTGTAGGGCGCGAGCAATGGAAACTTAAATGTAACCATAGTAAGGAAAAATAGAGCACAAAGTATGAGAGATGTTTAAGCACAAAGACACCAAGATACCCCCTTAGAGAAAAATGATTTGACACTTTATATTCATTGCAATAACAGATTTTTGGATTTCAATGCTTTTACAATTCCTCAAGAAATGAGCATGTGATGAAAGTATACATTTGGTAAAATTTCATACAAAATAAACAACATCAATGTGAAGTACATGAAAAATCATGCACTTTAAAAAAAAAATCAACTAGATCTGAGGTCGTATGCAAAAGTTATGCAACTTTGAAGTTTGCAAAACAAGAATGGTGAGGAGTCGTCCCTGAGATTCAGAAATTTATTAAAAATCCAAGCACCAAAATTTGAAACCGTCTTCACCAATGCGTAGAGCACAAAAAATTATCCCAAATAAAAAAAATTGCACTGAATTTGGAGGTCGGGAGCCCGAGTTATGAGCTATCAAAGTTGGCCTTCAAAAAATAATGCATCAATAGAGAGAGGGTAAAAAATTTCAACAAAAAATCCACCAAATTTAGTAGAAATGCCGCCAAAGTTAGTAGTCTGCCAAATAGACATGTCCACCAACTAGTTTAAAACTCTGCCAAATGTAGCACTCCACTAGATAAATTTAGCATTCTGTCAGTTTAGCTGCTACTAAATACTCCTCCAACTTTGATAGATATGGGATATTTATATTTTTTAAGTAAAAAAATATTAAAAAATTATTAAATGTTCTAGCCAAAATGTAGTTGACTTAAAATATATATATTTTTAATATAGAAAAATATTGAAAAATCAGTTAATAAGTGGCAGCCAGCAAAAGTGAGTTTATATTTTTTAATATTATCAAAGATTTAAAAATATTAAAAAATATAAAAGTTGTGATTTTTCAAAAAAGTTGATGAAAAATTATAAAACGTTGGCAAAAATAAATGGAGTGCACTTTTTAAAAAAAAGTTATAATTAAAACTTTTAAAGAAAAGTCAATAAAGTGGGTGGGATGTTTTACAAAATATTAAAAAAATATTAAAAACATTGACCACATTGATGCAAGTGGGCGGAATTCAAGCATTATATATTTTAATATTGGAAAATATTAAAATAATAATAAAAACATTGGCAAAAAAAATGGCGGATTTGGAAATTTTATTTTTTTAACATTTTAAAAAGTTTTATAAAAAAAATTCGGGAAAGTTTTTTTCAAGGCCCGAAGGTGGAGGGTAGGGCGCGCAACTCTGCCTGCGCATTGACATGCAGGTATCATGGGTTGTACCCTGCACAGGTACCTATGCAGAGTACTACGCAGGTACCTACTATATTTTTTAAAAAAATTAATGATATTTTAAAAAAAAAAAAAAAATCAAATGAAAAATTTCATTTTCAAATTGTTTGGTTTTAAATTTTAAATTTTTATTTAAAAATAAATAAAATGTGTAGAAATATTTTTTTTTTTGCAAATTGTTTTTCAATTATTTTTCAAAAACAAAAAATATCTTTTTTTTCAAATGTTTTGTTTTTAAAAAAAAATATAATTTTTTTGTTTTTAAATAAAAAAAAGATTTAAGAAAACAAATAAAACAAAATATTTTATTTTAAAACAAAAAAAATATATTTTATTTTAAAACAAAAAATATATTTTATTTTAAAACAAAAAAAAAATATTTTTATTAAAATAAAAAAAAAAAATTTCTAAATTAATTTGTTTATGGGTGCTAAATGGCTCCCTGGACAAAATTTGTTTTCCCTTGCCTCGCAACTTTGTCCAAAATTGATATTTTGATAGTTGATTTTATGGTTTTCAGGTCTTCTAAGCATGATGGTAGGGTCATATTTGACCCAAAATTCTTTGAAATGATGGCTCCTTGCTAGATCTAGCAATGAACCTCCTGTTTCAAATTGTTGCAGATCTGGCCTCCAGTGTCCGTTTCAGGTGAAATAAGGGGCAGATCTAACTATCTCAGCTGCTCTGGACTCAATGGTGAGCTTAGAATCTCTCCAGGAAGCTTCAGAAGACCTGTAACTAACAAGTCAATGTATGAAACCCCTAGAAACTGACATTTTTTCACACCTTTTTGATTCTCCAGATCATCTGAGGATGCAAGAGAAGAGGATACTTAGTTTTTCTCAACACTCTTAGATTTCTTAAAGGAATGTTAACCCACAACTCAAATTTGGCTCTAATACCATGTGAGATTTTCTAACTAGCCTACTAGGAATCTGATGACTGAAGGAAAGCAAAACTAGAAATATGAGGAAAAAACTGCATTCCTCTCAAGAATGCAAAGCTATATTCAACTTGAGAAGTGAGAACTACAAAGGAAATGCCTTGGTTATATAGGCCATGGAGAGAGATAGATGCAACTAGATTATGATAAGTGTTGGCATCCTATGAGGTGTGACAACTCATGTCATTAAAGGCTCAACCACCTTATCCCTATGTAAAGTTAAGCTAGTGTGAAAAAGACTTTAGTGGAGAACTAGCTAAGAATGAACTAGTTAGATAAAGTACCCCTTTCACACTAACACCTGTACCAACTGTTCCATGAACTTTCTCCTTCATTAGCCTTGCTGCATACTTGGACTCACACATTTTCTTTGGCAAAACACCCACCTTCAATTCACTTTTTATCTTCACGCAGCACTTTCAGGTTCTTTGCTCTTAGAACCCCTGTGTAATTAGGTCTACAGACCTCTATCATGGCAGAATGTGATTGCCTTCCTACTATTAGAGTAATAGGTTGTTTACTTAATTATTTAATCATGTTGATTAATTAATTAAGTCACCTTTACTTTATTTCACTTAAGCTAAACTTAGGAATCTTTATTTATGCATTATTAAATTAGTCATGTTGTCTCATTCATTATGATCTTGACACTTGTCACATGCTAATTTAATCCTCTCCTAGGGTTCTCACTTTAGGGTTTTGATTTCCTTTCTTAAGGATTGATCACTTTGTAATTATTAACTTCTCAAGTAATGCATTTTTGCTTCATGTTTACAGATCACCATTCTTGTGTTTCTTGATCTCCTTTGGTGACAGGTTATTTGCTTGCAGGTGTTCATTGGGATCTCTGAGGTTGGATTATCAACTTCTAGACATGGTATCAGAGCTCGACCTACAAGCTTCTTGTTCCATTTGGTGTGAGATCTTTCTTTGAATTAGTTTTTCAGTGCATCTAGGGTCATATCAGACCTCTCTGTTGAATCCAGAGCTACCAGAATAGTCATGATTGACCTTTGTTTTGTCAAATTTGGCTTCTGTTTGTCAAATCTGTGAGGGTTTGAAGAAAAGGCTATTTTGCTAGATCCAGGGGGTGCCTAATATTTTGGAGTGTTTTGAGCCCAAACAGACCTCACCATCGTGCTCAGAAGGCCCAAAAACTTTAAGAACGCCTATCAAATCGTCAAATTTGGTGAAGTTGTCTTCTAAGGAAATTTTTTTATCTCCAGGCTCGTACGACCTCACCACACGCATTCTGAGGTATTAAAAAAAATCATTCAAAATGAAATATTTCTTTCCTCCAAGAATTTTTTTTCAAAAAAATCATTGAAGAAAATATATTAAAAATATTTTTTAAAAAAAAGCTTGGGCGAATTATTTTTTGTTTCAAAAAAATCAAAAGGCTAGGTGCATTTAATAGGTACCTACAGGGTACTTGCTGATGTAGGCCCCTGCAGGCTCCATGCCTCCCACTAGCGGCTTTAAAGCCGACCGACAGTGGCTACCAAACTGCCGGCGGCGGTCTTTTCAAGGGCTGCACCCTATTTTTTATTAATTTTTTGTTTAAAACAAAAAAAATATTAATGTATATTTTTTTTATAAAAAAAAAAAATTAAAATAAATAGAATAGTGCAAATTCACTGATGGCCATTTGGTCATCAAATTTAGGCTCGCAGTTTTGCTGTGATGACCATTTGGCCATCAAATTTAATGTCGTGGATTGTGTTTTTTGCACTTTGGGAGTTGTTTTTCTTTCGAATGCCATAACTTTTGCCCATAGTGTCAAAATTAGGCAAATGAGATATCATCAAAAATAGGATTTGGAGTACTTTGCAATGGTGTAGGTATTTTTTGGAGATACTTTCTCAGGTCCATGTTATTTCTAGTCAAAGTCAGATCTTCTTTTCTAGAGTTGCCTTAAGTATTTTCAACATAACTTTTGCATATGATGTAAAAAATGGGCAAAGAAGATATCGTCAGAAAGCTGTTTTCGAGCTCTTTGCAGTGGTGTAGGTGGTTTCTAGATTTTATTTTTGTTTTTTTATAGAAATCCTTCTTCTCATTTTTTTTCCTTTTTGGACTTTATGGGCTCACATTGCATGTATTTATCATCTGCAAACGCATTGAAATAAAGTGCCTCAGCATTGTATGTTTAATATTGGGATTCATGCACATCAATTTGTGCTTTTTTGTACTCACACTATGATATAAAGTGCCATGGGGGTTGATTTTTTCCTTTGTTTTCCTTCATAACTTTCTCATGTGTATGTGACTTTTGTTTTCACATCTTTTCTATCTGCTTGTAATTTCATGTCTGTACCTTTAGATGCTCTTGATTCCTCTTCATGCACTATTTTCAGGCATTCAATTTTAGTGTACCTGTCATACCTCTCCTTTGTTAGCATTATGGGGGAGTTTCTACTATTGGTGTTAATGCTTCCTTGGTTTTGTGTTGGAGTGAGCTATGTATATAGTATTTGTTCCTATTTACTAGGCAGATGCAATAGTTGGTTACCCATGCATTTCGGTGAGATATAGCATTTACCATATGGACATTCTTGCTTTCCTTCTTTTAGAATTTTAGCAGCCACTCTATGATAGTGTTTGCAGCTTCTTCATGCTTTAGTGGTGTTTTCCATGTTCATCCTTTGTTCCTATCTTTGGGGACAATTTCTTCTTGATTGAAGGCTTCTTCGTCCTTCACTCTTGTTTGGAGGCTTCTTAGTCCTTTACTTGTATTTCTCTCTTTTGGAGAGGAGTTTTTCCCACAAGGTTTCCACCTTTTCTCCAGTTGTGAGAGATCTTTTACATTTGTACATGGGTACATTATCTAGCCTTAGTTGTTGGGACCCATCTTTTCTTTCATGCTTTTTGTCCTTAGTCTTTTAGCTTCTCCCTAATTTCATCTTAAGGGCGGGTTAGAGTAATAGGTTGTTTACTTAATTAATTTAATCGTGTTGATTAATTAATTAAGTCACTTTTACTTTATTTCACTTAAGCTAAACTTAGGAATCTTTATTTATGCATTATTAAATTAGTCATGTCATCTTGTTCATTACGATCTTGACCCTTGTCACATGCTAATTTAATCCTCTCCTAGGGTTCTCACTTTAGGGTTTTGATCTCATTTCTTAAAGATTGATCACATTGTAATTATTAACTTCTCGGGTAATGCATTTTTTCTTCATGTTTGCAGAGCACCATTCTTGTGTCTCTTGATCTCCTTTGGTGATAGGTTATTTACTTGCAGGTGTTCATTAGGATCTGTGAAGTTTGATTATCGACTTCTACATGACCTTTGGGTAAACCCACAAAAGTGGTTTACAATTCGAATGAGGAAGGAAAACTAATAAAAAATGACTCCATGCCAAAAAAAATCATTCTTGGGGTTCGAACAAACCAAAATCTAGGGTTCGCTCGAACCTAGGTTTGAGTGAACCCATTAAATGCATCCCACTAAAAAATCACGTGCAAACCCCTTTTTATAAGGGGGTTTGCTCGAACCCCCTTTTCCCTGATCCCTGATCTCTGCCACCAAAAACAATAGAAAATTTTCCCTTCAAAGCTCGGGTTGAGCATGAAAATGGAGGATACTTCACAAACCCAACTAGAATCAGGTAGTTCTTGAAATGAGCTATCCAATGACTATAATTAAATAATATGTTTTGGTTTTATTATCTATTTGTTTTTTTAGTTTTATTAAACATAGGTTTTTCACCGAAAATGAAGCTCTTTGTTCTGCACATGTGGAAAAATAGAGTATTATCATTTTTTTTTTGAAAAATATGAGTGCACCAGATATTGAAGTCCTTGATCCAACAATTTTTTTTTTGAATTGAACGATACATTCAAAAATAGTTACGCATTACATGGTTCGCCTATGTTTGAATTGTAATTGGTTTGACTTCAAATTTGATTAAGGAAAAAATATTCAATAAAACACTATCTAACCAAGTGGAAGCACTAGATATTAGAGATACAAATCTAAATTTGAAAGAATTATAATTTTATCCTTCATGAAAAAAAGTTGTGTTATACGGTGGGCATCACTCAAAAATGTTGTTTTTTGCAAAAAAAAAAAAAAGTTTTCAAGGGGGATGGAAAAAGAGGTGTAATCTAATTCCAAAATTTTTGAAAAAAATATATTTAGAATCTACAGACAAAATGTCACTAAACTCTAGTTCGCATCATCTTCAAATTTCTCACAGTTTAGCCACTATAAGTGCCCGAAAGTGAAGATTTCATTAGAAAAAAATATTTCAATGTCCAGTTTGGCCAAAAATTGTAAACCACTATTGCACGGGATCATCCCTTTGTTTTGTCAAATTTTTGCTTCCGTTTGTCAAATCTATGAGGGTTTGAAGAAAGGGTTTTTTTGCTAGATTCAGGGGGTCCCTGATTTTTTGAAGCATTTTGAGCCCAAACGGACCTCACCATTGCACTCAGAAGGCCCAAAAGACCCTATTTCCATATATAATTTGTCAATTTTGGAGTAGGTCACCCCAAGGAAAAAAAAATTACCTGTATGGACACCTACACGCATTTCAAGGTAAAAAAATCGTAAAAAAATATTTTTATTTTTTCTGCAAATATATATATATATATATATATATATGTAGTTTTTTAATTGTAAAAAATTATTTTTGAAAGCTTTAATTTTCTTTAAAAAAGCTTTTGGATTTTTTTTAAAAAATAAACATAAAAGGGAGGTAGTTGCACAGGTATGTACTTGTGTAGGTACAGACCTGCGCAGTCTTGTGTAGGTATAGACCTGCGCAATCTTGCGCAGGTACAAACCTACATAGTCCTACGCAGTGTACCTACGTCCTATGGGGTTCTCCCATATTTAAAAAAAAAATTACTATAATTTTTTTTTACTGCTTTTTTTTAAATTTAGATTCGCAGTTTTGCTGCGATGACCATATGGCCATCAAATTTAATACAATGACTGTGTTTTTTTCCCTTTGAGAGTTGTTTTCTTCTGGAAGACAACTTTTTCCCATGGTGTCAAAATTGGGAAAACGAGATATCGTTGGAAAGAGGAATCAAAGTACTTTCTAGTGGTGTAGGTAATTTTTGGAGATTTTTTCTTAGGTCCCTGTTATTTCCAATCAAAGTCAGATTTTCTTTTCTAGAGTTTCCTTTAGTGTTTTCGGCATAACTTTTGCATATGATATCAAAAATGGGAAAATGATATATATTGTTGGAAAGCTTGTTCCAAGCTCTTCACAATGTTGCAGGTGGTTTCTAGATTTGATTTTTGGTATTTTCCCAAAATCCTTATTCTCAATAGTTTTTCTTTTTGGACCTTATGGGCTCACATTGCATGTATTTATCATATGCAAACACATTGAAATGAAGTAACTTAGCTTTGTATGTGTAGTATTGGGATTCTTGCACATCACTTTGTACCTTGTTGTACTCGCACTATGATATAAAGTTCCATGGGGGTTGATGTTTACCTTTTCTTTTCCATTATACCTTTCTCATGTGTATGTGACTTTTGTTTTCACATCCTTTCTATCTGCTTGTATTTTCATGATTGCACCTTTAGATGTTCTTGGTTCCTCTTCATGGACTACTTTCAAGCATTCAGTTTTAGTGTACCTATCACGCCTCTCCCTTTTCAACATTATGGGGGGGTTTCTATTGTTGGTGTTAATGCTTTTTTGGTTTCACATTAGAGTGAGCTATGTATGCAGTATTTGTTCCTATGTACTAGGCAGATGCAACGACTGGTTACCCATGCATTTTGGTGAGATGGAGCACTTACCATATGGACACTCTTGCATTCGTTCTTTCAACATTTCAGCAGTCATTTTGTGATAGTGTTTGTAGCTTTTTGATGCTTTAGTGGCATTTTCCATCTTCATCCTTTATTTCTATCTTCTGGGACAATTTCTTTTTGATTAGAGGCTTATTCGTCCTTCACTCTTGTTTGGAGGCTTCTTATTCCTTCACTTGTATTTCTCTCTTTTGGAGATGAGTTTTTCCTACAAGGTTTTCTCCTTTTCTCCTGTTGTGAGAGATCATTTACATTTGTACATGGGTACCTCATCTAGCCTAGTTTTCGAGACCCATCTTTTCTTTCATGCATTTTTTCCTTAGTCTTAGCTTCTCCCTAAGTTCATCTTAAGGGGGGGTGTTAGAGTAATAGGTTGTGTACTTGATTAATTAAATCATATGGATTAATTAATTAAGTCACCTTTACTTTATTTCACTTAAGCTAAACTTATGAATCTTTATTTATGCATTATTAAATTAGTCATGTTGTCTCATTCATTATGATCTTGACACTTGTTACATGCTAATTTAATCCTCATCCTAGGGTTCTCAGCTTTAGGGTTTTTATCTCCTTTCTTAAGGATTGATCTCTTTGTAATTATTAAAAACTTCTCCGGTAATGCATCTTTTGCTTCATGTCTGTAGAGCACCATTCTTGTGCCTCTTGATCCTCTTTGGTAAGAGGTTATTTTCTTGCAGGTGTTCATTGGGATCTGTGAAGTTGGATTATCAACTTCTACACCAACCTCTCTTTACATTAAAGGACAAAGTATTGTCCTAACCACAATATCATCATACTTCTCCAATTCATTTGGAGTCCTCACAAACAATCCATCTTTGGCCTTCTCTTGGCCTATTTTTGTCTTCATGTCTTGTACTAGATTCTCAGCCCCAAACACCACTATCTTATTAGGTTCATAAACCACTATATTGGTAGACTGAAACTACCCACAAACTTCTTTTGCAATCATAGGACAAAACGTTGTCTGTACCTTGACATTATCATGTTTTCCCAACTCATCTTGAGTCTACACAAGGAATTCATCCTTGACCTTCTCTTTCTCAGATTCTATCACCAACTCATCATATTTTCCTTCTAACACTACATCAGTGTGTAAACTTGTTGTCTTGACATCCTCTACCTTTGTAGTGGTTACACAATCTTCATTTTTGTCTTCCTCTAGTTTTACAAATCCCACTTGCCAAACATGATTACCCTTGATTCTTTGGTCTTCTCCTTAGCATCCTCCTGTAATGGTGTTAGTGTAAAAATGGTTTCATCATTTTCTATAGTGTAAGTATTATCTCTTCCATCATATATGGCATGTCTATCAAACTGCCATGGTCTTCCAAAAAATAAATGACAAAAATTCATGGGTACCACATCACAAATTATCTTATCCTTATATCCACCAATATTAAACTCAACTAAGGCTTGTTCATTAACCATTTCATTTGACACTATGTTATCAGGAGAACTATAATCTATCACCGTCTTACATACCTTTCCCTTGCATTTGCATGTGGTCCTGAATAATGTTCCCCTTTGATTCAACTCCTTCAACTTCGCATGTCTTTCTTTCAACTCTCTGATTTCTTTCGCCATATCATTCCCTTTAGGAGGCATCTTGTCCCTTCAACTTCCACAACTCAAACTACAACTCTTCACCCTCAAATGATCTACTACCTATGCTCTGATACCAATTGATGCAGAGTAGGGAGGATTTTGACAAAAGCAACACAAATCAAGTTGTCTCAACCAACTTTCAAGCCAAAAAACCCTGTCAAAGGTGCTTTCCTTCACAACTTCACCAATTCTCTTGTAGGTCTGCAACAAAGGTTTCCAGACCATAAATCAAAAATCCAACCACAAAATCATAGCCTAATTACCATTCCAAGTACCCATTTCGGTGTTCTTTGACATATAAAGAAATTATATAAGCTTATTTTGAAAAGTACCCTCCTAAAAAGGACTGTCCCGCTGCTACAAGGCTTAATTAAGCCTATTTTCCAAAGAGACTACAACCCAAACACTCATTCTACTCCAAATTCCTATTTCAACCTCTTCAACAGGTTCCAAAACTACTGAAACAACAAATTTTATGGGGAAAAATAATCACAATTCAACCAAATAGCAAACACTTGTTTTAGGTTGCTCCAAGCTTAGAAGGATGAGGGTTTATTGGTTCACCACACTCTACATATTCTCCCACCTTATAAAATCTTCAAACATGTCACCCTAGGTCTACATATGCTAAATAAATTGTTTCCCATCCATTAACAAAACATTTTCAACAAATTCTAACTCTTGACCATCACCGTTAAAATAAAACTCAGAAAATTACACTAGGGCATCATCCTAAAGTCTTCAATCTGCTTCCCCTGCTCTTTAAACCTACATACAACAATGATCTACATCTATCCATTCCATTCCAAGAAGTTAAGAGCAATTACAATGGTTGGAAAAGATGTATATTCACAATACTCTGTCAAAACCCTTAATTACAGGGTTCTCTATCGTTCTTAGAGAAAATATTCCAAATCACTTCAAACTCCATAAAACCACTCATATTGAACCCAAAATGGAGTTAACAATTTCCTCTAACAAATTTAAAACATCTTATTCCAATACCCCATTGTACGAGACCGTACAGAGGTCTGTAACAAAGTTTTACCAGTAAAAAGTACATTATTTACAATACAAAATAGGGCTTCTTATTGATTTTATGCATAAAACATTCTCTAACCTCTTCCTCAAGGTTCTACAAAAACAAATAGACTCATAACGCTAGAATCAAATGGCCAAAACTGACCCTTCAACTTCCTTTTTCTTGCAATATTTTGCATTTTTGCAACTTTTATGACAACATTTTGACAACTTTTACATCACTTTGCAATATTAACCCTACAGACTCTAAATGACTCAAAACATCAATAATGGCCTATTATGGCCTTATTACATGACTTTAGAGACTCAAAACACAAAAATTTACTTTATGACTTTATATACCCAAAAATAACCTTGGTGCTCCTGCACTAGATTTGGGGGATTGAGATTTGAGATTTCCTTTGAGTGTGACAACCATTATTTTTCATCAACAAATAGTGGTTACTATTCATCTCCTTTTTTCCCAAGTTGTTGATGTCAATTTTCTCACTAGGGAATATGTTAGCAAGGGAGAAGGAAAAGTTTCTCATTTTTAAGCCCTTGGTCACATGGGAAATTAGCCCCTGGTTCTTTCCAACCCAAGGGGGCTTCTCTCAACCATTGAGCATCATGAAAATTTTCCTTGCTTATCTCCTAAAACCTATCCTATTTGGGAGGATATTGTTGGACATAAAGATGACAAGAAGGCTTCCTTAGATAAACATTATATATCTCCCTTGATTATTGGGCCTCCTAAGTCTTCTCTAATTCTTGGACCTCCTAAAATTACTCTAATTATTGGGCCTTCCCAAGTCATCTCTTGAACCACTTCTTATTATAGGACCACCACAACACCAACCAAAACCTCTTGGACATATCTTAAATTTTACAAGACAACGCACTAGTAACAATGTTTTATAGCAACTGAGTTATCATATTGTTGCTCATACATATAGCACAGGGAATAAAATAGCCAACCAAAAACCATACCTACTTCATTACCATTATCTCAACCTATCTTTCCTAGTGCTCCTCATTTGTCTTTGTATAATGGAAAGGAGTATGATCTTTTAGAAGAACTCAAAAACACTCCTGCTAAGATTTCTTTATGGGATATCATTCAAGCTTCACCAAATTACCACAACATGCTTCAAAGTGCTTTACAAGTTGTGGTCCCTCCTAGTGTTCAACCAAGTGATGTAGAAGCCCTAATTCAAGGTATGAACTCATTCAACTTAGACATTACGTTTTTGTGTACAATCGAAATGGAGTCCACAACTTCCTTTATCCACACTAGAAGGGGAATGAAGGAAGAGGGATCCAATTTCACAATGTTCACATTCAATAACACACCATTGAGATTTCAATGAAAAGGAGATTGAAATTTTTCAAAGGGGAATGTCCTAAAGGCTGAAAGCTAATAAAAGGGTTTGCCACTAATGCAAAACTTGGAAAATGCAAAATGTTTGAAAACACAATGTCGTATGCAACATGACCTAGAAATGCAAATAAAGCAAAAAGAAAGCTATGAAATAAAAAGTGTGCACCTAGAAATGTGTTGAAGACTGGAAATAGCTCTAAAATTCTGAAGATGCTAACTTTTAAGCCTGGTGGGATTCATTCGCGATTCTGGGCGAATCAATCCCACTTCTGGAAAACTATTCCAAAATAAGATTCAACCAAAAGGGTATCTGAATCTACAAAGATCTCTGAAAAACACCTATAGGTAGACTCATTCACCACTATTGGGGGATGAGTCCCATTTTGTTGAAAAGTGTCCTAGCAAGAGTAGAATCTTGAACTGAAAAATTTGCAAGCCTCTAAAGATGGATGGAATAAGCACTTTCCCACTAATTTCATGCAGATTGGATGGATATTTTTCCCTAGATCTGACTTTTTGTGAGTTTTGACAACTTTTCATGAAAAATTTGACAACATTTGCAACTTTATCATTTTGGGCATTTTTCATCAATCTTCAGACCTGCAATCACACATTAAAGAGGGGAAAACTTGTTGATTGTTAGAGGAATAGGGGTTTGCCTTGGTCAACCCTTTTTAGGTGATTAAACCAAATGATGAAAATGAAATAATGAAGCATGAACATGAAATAATAGAACTAGAACCTTGCCATGATGATGGATCTTGAATTGTTGCAACAATGGATGAAGAATCAACCCTTGACTACCTAGAAAACTATCTTGATGACTTAGAATGATAAAACCATAGCTTGCTTGACTTGAGATGGATAATGAATGATGAATGAATAATGAATTAGGGTTTAAAATCTTGTTTATATAGGCAATACACCTAAATTCCCATTAATTTGATCCCCAAGGCTGACATTGAAGAAAATTAAACTTAAACCCTAATTTTTCCCACTCAAACCTTGAAAATGGCCCAAATGGGCCTCATTCGCCATCTTGGGTGAATGGGTCCCAACCAGATGGGACTCATTCACCCAAAGTGGTGAATGGGTCCCATAAGGGCTCTTTTGCTAGCTAGGATGTTAGGGAGTGAAGAAATTAGGTTTATATGTTGATCTAGTCAGGTCTTTGATCAAAATAAGCCTCGAGATGCACAATATGGGGTCAGAGGGGCCTATTAATGATGATGTAAAGGGTGATTAGGGCTTAGAGGGACAAAAATTTCAATGTGAAAGTGTGATTAAATACACTTTACAACATTAAAATGAGGTCCACATAGCCTAGAAAGGCACAACATCCAATGTGAATGTGTAAAACACATTACAACACTAGATTAAAGTTAAGTTTAATGTGAGAATGCAATTAAATAAATTTTACAACATTGAATTAAGGGAGAGATAGGTCCATGAGAGTTAAATACTTAATAAAAAGTCTAGAAAAGTGTGAAAGTCATTTACAACACTTTACAACACCTTTAAAAGATATGCATTTTATTAAGTTTGCAAGGGCCCAAGACCTAATGTCAATGTGTTATCCACATCACCACATTGAATCAAGGAAAAATTAAGCTAAAATCACCAGGAGGGCCCAAACGAGACATAAAAGGTAGAAGTGTTACTTTTTTGGTGTCCACATTTAGCCCCCACTTTAGTGAGAGGATGAACTTGCTTCAAAATCACACTAAAGTAAACATTCAAGAGGGGTCCAATTGTACCTATGTGGATGGTCTAGGATAACAAAGATGAAGGAGGTGGTCAAGCCCCTATGATCCAAGATCCTAAGTCAAACCAACATAAGTGAAAAAGGACACACATAAGGTGAATGATTTGCAACAAAATGAGATATGTGATCATGTAATGGCAATAACTAAAAGGAGAAGAAGTACAAGTGAGTAGAAATAAAAAAGGTGGATCAAGTTTTGACCATTTTTCCAACACAATGTGGATCAGATCTAGGTTGTTTGTCCATAAATGCATACTTACTTTGAGGTGACAAAACTCTTGGCTATTCGTCAGGTGAGAAGTCCACAAAGATGAGAAACATACACTCATGGTTGGTATGCACTCACATACATGCAAGTGGCTATGGGTAAATTCATGCCTTGGAATGTGCTTCTTGCTCAACCATACCAAAGTTATACCTCCTGATAAATTTAATAAGGCGCCACAAAAGAAAACTGGCTTTTTGTGGTTCTTGAGACAAGAAAAACTTTGTATTCTTGGAGCTCATGAACAAATGTGATGGCTCTACAGCCATGCAAGTTGTGTTAAGCAAGGCGGCCATATAAAAATGTAGAATGCAACATGCAAAGAATGTTCAAAGGATTCTTGCTTAATTCATGCAAGGTCTTTAACTTATGGAACATTGTGACTAATGTCTCCAAGAGAGGACCAATCAAAGAATATAAAATTTGCAACTTAGGGGATGCAGTGTGTCATATCAAGCCACCAAGAGGAATGTAATATGCTAAGATAGATCACGTTCATGAAGGAAATCACACCCAATGTCATCCAAAAAGTGACAAAATGCATTGTATGAAGTAAGAAGGTTGCACAAGGAACCAAAAAAAAGGAAAAATGCAAAAGAATAATGCCAATGTATGCCCCCACTTTAAAGGAATTGCTACATATTGTACTAGGAGCAATTACTTCAAAGTAGAAAAATGGAAAATGCAAACAAGAAGAAAGAAATGAGAACCAACTTGGAAATCCCTATGCCATGTCATATGTTTCCGATAAACTACATCATGAAAAAGGTAGTTTATCACATGCGAGCCAACTTAAGGCATGTTTTCCACATCCCAAGTTTTCTCTTATATGTTTGTGAAAGGTTAACAACTAGCCAAAAGAGACAATGACAAGTGACATACGAGAACAAGGCAATCTAAACCCTTGCCCCCACTTAGTGCAGGACAAGGATGAGATAAAATGATTGATGAGAAGCATGCTAGATTGAAAATTAGTATCAATTAGAGGAATGAGGTGCCCCCACATAAGGAAGAGCACCAAACTCCTTAAGATGTTGGATTTCACTACTCAAATCCTTACATTTGTTAGTGGCATGACCATGAATGAACTCTATGATAGGAATAAAATGAAGTCTTGTAATAGAATTTCTTTCGTGTTCTTGGAGGAAGGGATATCAAGTGATCTTGGAGGAGTCTCGACAAGATACCTTCTTTGTCGTTGGTAGAAGAGGTTCCTATATTTTGCGACAAAGATATCTCTTGCTTAGCATTAGGTGTCATATGTACGCAAGACTCTTTAGATTGTGAGATTGTGTTTTCTCCTACATATAGGAGGGTGTAAAATCTAATGAATTCAAATAATTAGTTTTTTGTGAGATGACATTTACATTAAGTGAGGATGTCTTTGTTCATTTCATTTCTTGCAAAGGATAAAGACCACAAGTGTCTATTAGTTCAGGATGTATTACTATTAAAGTTTCCTTAGAGAAATCTTGTGTGATAGTGTTGATGTTGAGTGAAGGATTATCTATTTCTATCAAAGGACAATAACAAGGACCATGAGTTGTTTCTTGTGTGTTAGGTTCTATAGGGTTGTAGATACCTTATTCTCTAGCACCACATCCTTTTCCACTATAGCCAAGTTTTTTCACAAGTTCATAACCTTTTCCATAAAGCTTTTTCATTTCATTTGGGTCGGTTGGTTGTTCGTTGTTGAGTTCGTCAAATTTTGTTGTTTAATTTGTTGTATTGTGTTCTAAATTGGTTGAGGTGGATGCTTTCGAAGGGTTTTCCAAATTTTGTGTTGACATTACTTCTTTTTCATTTCCCTTTTTAGAGTCTTTGTGTATGATCTTGTATTCTCCCATGAATGTATGTTTGAAATATAAGGAACCCCAATCATCTTCTGATAGCTTTGTAATTTTCTTGATTTCTTTCTTTGTCTTTCTGTTGTACATGTTCCACTTGTGTAGTGTTGACGTGTCCGATGTCACATCAACGTGTAAACAGAATATTGCTACTTTGTTTCTCCTAAAAGAGAAAGATAGTCACATGGATATCTTAGCTCCCAAGGTCTTTGTAGTTGGTTCTCAACTATGCTGATGTTGCTCAGTGGTCAATGTAACAGTAATGTTCAAGGGGCCTGCTGGTGTTGAGCTTCTGGATTGTTCTAAGATCAAACATAAACTTTAAACCTACTCTAACCAAGATTTTTAAAGAAACATAAAAAGATAGATCAGAGCTTTGGAACAGAAAATAATTTTAATTCATCCAACTTAACTAGACTCATTACCTTTCAATGAATTCTTAAATAAAACTGCAGAACAAAATTAACTTGTGACTAACACACACAGTTTCATTCATTCACAGTGTTGATTTCAATAACTAATTGCAAGTTACCATTTAAACAAAAAATCAAATCAAATTCCTTTCCTTGAAAGCTTTTAAAATCAAATGATTAAGTCAAGACAAACAACATTCTGGAACACAACATGAAGTAGATTTTAATCTGGTTGCTTCTACTGTTAATGAAACAGATACGCAACATTTACAAATCTGGCACAATCACCAGTGTACAGAAAATCTATGACTCCAACTTGTTTCCATCTATACTAAGAGAATTGGAAAGATACATTATTGGCTATACTGAATCTAACTCCTACCCTAAGAAGACAAAAGAAGCTCCTATTACAAAGAATCAGGATGCAGCTCTATCTCCTCTATTATCTCCTCTATTTCTCTATGTATTCTAAAACTTCTACTCCTGAAATCTCTCTAAAAACTAACTACTCTGATGTATATGTTCTCCCCCCTACAAAAAAGCCAAAAATGCCATATATACAAGATGTACCAAAAAGAATGTGCTGGCCCCTGTTTAGGGTTTACAAATATCTCACTCCAGAAAGTTCGGCCCTCAAATCTTTTGAGTAGAGTTAATGGTACATTGAATTGCATCCTCACTGTCCATGTTGGTGAAGGCTTCCTCCGAGGGTGATCTCAGATCTTTTGCAGCTACAACATTAACTCCTAGCCCCTGTGTCCATCTTCGAACTTCCTTGTAGAGTTGCCTTGAATGCTCTAAAGCATTGTCATTAATGCGGATCCATCTCTACCAATAGACACCACAGTTGTCCCTGAGACTTGCGGCTTCTACCTTCTTCCTGCTCTAAACCCTTCTGCACGTTGACTGTTCATGAGAAACAGCATCCAACTTCCGGTTCATATTCAAACACCATCATTTCTGGGCTGAACCATCAACTCATCCACATAGTAGATCCACACCGATTGCATCCTATTGATCTTCCTCTCAATGATAGTCAATTCGGTCAAACTGTCACCGGTTTGACCTCTTAGCTCCTTCTGATTGGTGGAAAAAACTCCACGTAAGACTCCCGGGTAGTCAAAAGTTACTTCACGCAGAATCGCATGTCAGTGAGACACCATTGGTGTCTCCCTGATGCGATTATACCTCTCCTAGCAGCTATCGGCCAGACATCATAGTGAGCCCAAAACATTCGGCCAAGAGTCTCTCCGATGTCCACCTTGTGAACAAACATCGATGAGACACTACCAGGTCGGCAAGATGTTACCCCGAGCTCACTCTGCCTCAGCGAGACCATCGCACTTGGGAAGACATCTCCCCGAGTCCATTCTTATTCTCTGAGCTCGAGTCCCTTTTGTTTCGGCAAGACTTCTTCAAGTCAGGGGGACATTTTTCCGAGTTCAAGATCTTTCGGCGAGCTCATCTTATGTCAGGGAGACTCTACTCGGTCGGCGAGACCTTACGCCGAGCTCAAAACACTATACCGAGGGCTTCACTAGTTGGCAAGAGGTTACGGGGTCAGCCAGATGCTTTGGAAAAACTAGACCACTTACCCCGAGCTCGCTCCATTTCGGGAAGACTCACCATGGTCAGCAGGACATCACGGCGAGTCCCTTTCACCGAATTCATCTACTATCGCTGAGACCCTTTGCAGTCGGCCAAACATCACGCTGAAGGGAGAACCTTTCTCCCTGAAACAATTCGCTTTCACCGAGACCCTAAATTTCATGCTCGGCGAGAGTTTTCCATTCCGCTAGACCTTATGGCGAATACGCCTTTCTCCCCGAAGGCACAACCTATTGGTCAGACATTTCTTGCTTGCCGAGACCTCATAGCGATAATACCTTCTTTTGTCGAGAGCTCATTTTTCTTCAGTAAGACCTCCTTCTGTCGGTAGGACATTATGTCGAAGGCCTACCCCTTTGGTGACCTGAGATCACATCGGTGGAAACTCTCTTAGGTCGGCGAGACTTCATGCCGAATGTAAAACCTTCTTCGAGAGCCCCTGTGAACAATTGTCAGCAAGAGGTTCATCTGTCGGGGAGACTTCATGTCGAAGGTAATCTCTCTCTGCGAGATCTTCATCTTTTGTTCAGCTCGGACCATTTTGGGGAGACTCCCAACCTGTCGGGTAGACTTCCCAGCAACTTTTCCCCTGAGGAGTTTTATGCCGAATGGGACTGAAGCACGCTTTACAGCCAACTTTCTTGAGAGACATCACCATGTGCAAGATTTAATCCTACATTCAACAAAGAAAACCATAGTAAAGATCACAGAAACAAAAGTTAATTAATCAAAATCATCATTAAAATGAATCCTATGTCAATAAGGTGTCGTTAAATCTTCAAAATAAATGATCATACAAACAGTTCGGATTTCAGGTTGACCCGCGGAATCCAAGCCAGGGAGGAATTTCAGAGAATTCTGAGCCAGGTGGATTCTAGCGGAATAAACATGAAAACACCCATTAGAAACTTAATCCGATCATTATCAATCAAGGAACAGCATGCGAGATCTCAAAATAGCATAAATTAATCATAAAATGCATCATCATTTATTAACCAGTCCTACTACTCCATATTTCTTCACATTCCATCAGATTCAGGGGAAATCCGTATGGTATGGATTTCCGCGAAGGAGGAGACATTCCTGCAAGCCCGAAAAAAAAAGGGAACAACGGATTTCGGGAAAATTCGAAGGAGAAAGAAATCAGCGAAGAAGGTGCATCTCCAGAGGCCTCGGGAATTTTGGGAAAATCCAGAGGAGAGAAAAAAAATTGAGAAAATCTGGTCCACGCGGAATTCCGTGAAGACCAAAAAATCCTCGAACAATAGTGCTTAGCCGGAGTTTGATCAAGATCTGGGAAAATCCGGATGGGGTGGAAAATCCCGAACTCAGGAGAAAACCCGAATTCCAACTGAGGCTGAACCAAATTTAGATAAAACAGAATACAGACCCAGGAGGAAAACGAAGGAAAATCCCAACACCAAAGCGAATAAACAAAGGCAACGAAAGAAAAAAGAGAAGGGGGGACCCATTTTGTTCCAGAATAAAATGGGGTGGTTATAGGCATAACAAATGGCGACTCGGCTGGGGAAAATGATTTAACCATTTTCAAGAAATTGAAAGATTCAGCTACCTAGAACTCCTGCCTTATGAACATCACAACTCCAGTTGGGTCAAATTTAACAACCAAGGCTGAGCTAGAATCTCAAATGTAAACCAACAATGGCTACCCCTGAATCTATGTGTGTGTTTGATTGTGCATCACTCTTTTATAAAGTTTCTTCATCTTTCGAACAACAATGTGCAAGATTTAAGCTACATTGATTTGATTCCCTTTAGTTGTCATGCAATGATATCCTGGGCATTGCTCCGCTGCTAGTCAGGCGTGCATAGCCCCGACAGAGATACCTCTAGTTTTCTCACAGCATTGCTCTACTGCCAGTCAGGCGTCAATAGCCCCGGTAGAGATACTGGAATCACCCATTCGTATTGAGTCCTCTTTCTTTTTAAATAGTTCTCTTTTTTTTTTTTCTTTTTCTCATAGAGTTTCAGATATTTCATTCAATTTTTTTTTCTCAATATTTCAGATGTTTAACATCTTTTTTGGGTTGAAAACTACCATGGACCTCATAAATGCACTTGGGAGATCAGATTTTTCACTCAAATCTTACAACACTATCATTCTAGGACAAATATACCATTATAAGAGGAGATGATATTGATGATTTGTGACAGATTTAGAGGAGCTAATAAAGGTCAATTACTTTGCACCTTGTTTTTCATACTTTCCACAACTCTTATTGAAAATATGCATAAAGAAAAAATTTAGGACAAAATCACCCAATCAGCAAACCTAAAAATCCCTAAACCACCTCTCTCCTAATAACCAAAGTATACTTCAGATAACAACCCATCATTTTAAGATGGAAAGAAACAGAGGAAACCCCAAAGAACAACAAGACAAAGAGTGACAGTAGAGGAAACAGAGGGACAGAAAGAAAGGACAAATAAACAAACAAAAAAAACTATTTACAAGCTGAACAAGCACATTATTTACAAACAAGAAACAAAACAAACTATTTACACAAAGAACAGGGAACTATTTACATGTAGAACAGAATTAGCAAGCTTTATGACTCGAAATAATGTTTGAGAAACTACCCATTGATGGGCAAGGGAACAGGTTCTCCAGTTAAACTACTCAGTCTGAAAGCATTTTCTCTTAGGATCTCAATAATCTGATAGGGACCCAACCTGAGCTTATCAAATTTTTGGTGACTGCCCTTCATTTCACTAGCTTTATCCCATTACAACACAAGGTCTGATATCCTGAAAGCCTTTATTTTGGCTCTTTTGTCAAACCATCACTTGACAATAGCCTGGTGTCTAAAGAATTGTTGTAAGGCGGTATCTCTCTACTCTTCTAATTTCAATAAGGAAGCTAATCTTACTTATATCCTATCATCACTAGAGTAGAATTTCTGCATGAACTCAAGGATAGGTATTTGTAGGTGGATAGGGAACACAAGATCTTGCCCATACACTAGCTTGAATGGTGACGTCTTTAAAGCAGCCTTGATCCTAGTTCTATCTGCCCATAACACAAATCTCAGCTAGGTATGCCATTCTCTAGGATTGTTTTCTAATAGTTTCTTAATTACTCCTAAGAGATTCTTATTGGTTGATTCTGCAACTCCATTGCCTTGTGGGTAATAGTTTGAAGAATACTTTAAAACAATTTTGTGATCGTAAGCCCATGAAATAAACTTAGTAGAAGAGAAAGAAGAGCCATTGTCACATACCAAAGCGAAGGGTATCCTAAACCTAGTGGTGATGCATTCAGTGAGGAACTTGATCACTACCTTTGTTGTGTTGTTATTGCAAGGTATAACCTATGTCCATCTTGTGCAGTAATCAGTAGCAGTCAAAATAAACTTGTGTCCTGCAGAAGAATATGGGTTAATGACCCCGATGAAGTCCAGCGCCCATTGGTCAAATGGTCTTACCTCGTAGACAGGCTGCAAGGGCATAGTTGAATGGCATTCTTTTGATGCAGAGATCTGACATATGTGACATGTTCTTGAATTCTAATGGGCGTCTTTGAACACACACGACCAATAATAACCAGATCTAAGGATTTGGTGTGCCAATGAGTGTGCAGAACCATGACCTGTGCCATGTTTTCCATAGAATTCAGTAATCATGTGCTTAGCCTCCTACTGATCAAGGCATTGTAGGTACACTCCTTCAAAATTCTTCCTATATAGTAATCCTCCTTTAAGAATATAATGTGAGCTCCTCATCCTTAATTCTCTCCTCTGAGTAGTATTCATTCTCTCTGGGCACTGATTGTTGAGCATAAAATAGACAATATCAGCATACCAAGGGTCATTGGAGAAGAACTGGGTTGTGTATTGCTGACAAATGATGTTGTCACCAGCATTTGCCATAGACTTAGATAGGCCTGTACCTCTGACAAGTTTCATAGGGCGTATCTCCAGATCGAACTCTTGCAAGATGGCCATCCATTTCCCTCTTTAGACTCCCAATCCGCTCTGCATGAGTAGGGATTTCACAGCTGCATCAAGGACCACAAGAATAATTTGACTTCGGAGAATGTAGTGCCTAAACTTTTTGACACCTCTGACCAGCGCAAAAGCTTGTTTCTCAAGAGGGGGTATTTGATCTCAGCATTTTTAAATGGAGAGCTCATGAAGGCGATTGGTCTCTCCTCTCCCTCTTCTCTTCATTGAGTTTAGACAGCTGCACAAGAATGTTTGAAGGCAAAAGAGTAAATATAGAATGGCCCCAAGTAGTCAGGGCTGGTAAGGACTAGTTCTTCTGAAATGGAACACTTGACCTATGAAAATGTGGCCTTTGCCTCATCACTCCACTCTATCTTGGTGTCTTTCTTCATCATTTCATTTAGTGGTTTTACGATTTCTGCAAAGCCTGTGATGAATTTTCTCACAAAGTTGATCTTTCCAAAGAAAGACCTCATTTCTTTCTTGCTTCTTGGCCTGGTGATCTTCAGAATGGACTCAACAAGGTCTGGATCGATCGATATCCATCTTTCTGAGATTATGTGTCCCAAAAGCTTCCCTTCAGAAACTCCGAACACACACTTTTTAGGATTGAAGTAGACGCCATATTGGATACATCATTCAAGAACCTTAGCCAAGTCTGTAGCATGGTTCAGTCTATCCCTAGAGAACACTATCAGGTCATCCATGTAAAAAATGATGCATTTACCGATTAAGTCCTTGAAGGCTACGTCGATGGCACGCTCAAAAGTTGCTCCAGCGTTTATTAGACCGAATGGCATCCTTCTATATGCAAATGTTCCCCACTTTGTAGTTAAGGTTGTCTTCATTCTTTCTTCACAATTAACCATCACC
Source organism: Sequoia sempervirens (assembly GCA_007258455.2). NCBI lineage: Eukaryota > Viridiplantae > Streptophyta > Pinopsida > Cupressales > Cupressaceae > Sequoia > Sequoia sempervirens. Next base: position 17,183,730 of record VDFB02075321.1, read on the forward strand.
TGATTGTATCCAGAGTAACCATCCAAAAATGATATCATCTGAGATCCATTGACAGTCTGCAAGACTTCATCCATAGAAGGAAGTGGGTAGTTATCTTTTTCTAAAGCTCTATTCAGATTTCTGAAGTCTACACATAGCCTGATCTCTCTATTTTTCTTATGGACTAAAACCAAGTTAGCCACCCATGTTGACAGGGTGTTGTTTCTATCGAAATGGCTTAGCTTCGGGCTTCAGAGGGATAGTATGAGTCATCATAGAAGCATCAAATTTCTTTAGATCTTCATATCCCCAAGCTAATGTAGCACTATCTTTCTTCAGTGCCATCAATATGTCTTTTCTGATTTCCTCAGAGCAGGCTTTCCCTATGTAGACATTCCTTTCAGGGCTAGTATAAGCTAGGTTAACAGTTTCATATTCGCCTCCTTTATCTTCAACTAATATCTTCTCTCGAGCCCTTGGGTCCGAATCAAAATTTCTTTCCAAGGCCACCATTCCCTTGGTAATGCTATTGCTTTTTAAATTGAGGACCCCTTCTATATCACAATCCTCAAGGTTCTAATCTCCTTGATCCCTATTGGACTCATCAATGATCTACCCTTCAAAAACATTTGAGCTTGCTAGAAAAGAAAGAATATGTCGATCATCATCAAAGACTTGAAAGTTCCTGACATTGTCAGGAACTGCAGGGGTGAAAATTAATTCCATTGAGAATTTCTTAAGCTTGGAGCCTTGCATAGGTTCCAGGGTGTTTGCAGCAACAGCTAATGAATCAACTATCTGATTCTTCTCTCTTGGGATTAAAGTAATCCCAAAAGCGTCGAAGTCTTCAATCAAGTTCCATACCCAATTTCTATAAGCTGCTAGCCTTCTATTGTGACATGTGTATTGGCTGCGCACTTGTTTGATAACAATTTCTGAATCTCCTTTGACCATCAAGGCTGTGACTTTCTTCTTATGTGCGAACATAAGCCCCCGAGTTAGAGCTTCATATTCTGCTACATTGTTAGTGCATCCAAACTGCAACCTATAAGAAGAAAAGAAAGCTTTCCCTTTCGGGCTAGTTAATTCAATTCCAACACTGTAGCCTATTTAGGATTTGGATCCATCAAACGTGAGGGTCCACAGCTGATCATGAGCTGGGATTGATTCTTTTGAATTTGTTATGGGCACTTGGATAAGATGAGCCATAGGTGGGGTTACTTGATCTTTTGCATCAAATGTTGATAAAAGGTGTTCAATGGGTTCCTCGGGTGTAATTTCCAATTCCTGCTCAGCTATATCATATAGTCTTTGGCTATCCTTCTGACAGTCATTTGTGCCTTTGGTTAACCCCTTGGGTTTTGGTATATTCGTGAATGCAGGGGTGTCAAACAAACCTTGGGGTTGCTCCTCATCAATATGTTGATTCAGAAATGTGTCTGGGGTAGGTTCAATTTGAGAGGTTACTTCCTTTGAAGGTATCCTATCCCTGGTTAACATTATTGCTTCCTTGGCTTCAAATGAGAAGTGATCTGCAATGGCCTCAGGGTGACTTGAGCTAGCTTCCCTACCTTGGGAAACATGATTTAAAATGCTAATGCAGGGTTGGCAAGTCAATTCAGAATGATTTTGGTAATGCACTCTGCACCAATTAGGGAGTAGAAGACTCTGCAAATCAGTATCTTCCCCTAAGACCAGCTGATCCTATTGCAACTTCTTGATCAATGCATGTTGATTTTCATTAATCATAGAATTAGGGAACTTTGGTATTGGCAGTTCTTTAGGATCAAGGACAAAAATGGTTAAAATTTCATCTCTTTTATAAACCCCTATCCCGGTTTTGAAATAGGCTACCTCGTTGGGGCAATCATATTCAGTGATGACATGCTTGAGGCGGGGTTCACTTTCAATCCTAATCTACATAGGCACTCCCCTCCATTGTAGCCACATATGTGAAAAGTCAAGGGAGAGATATCCCCCTATACCTTTCATTAAATTTATGCTCAACAACATACCATAAGTCTCAGGAATGTCTGCCACTTCATTATCTATATTGGTTTGAATCCTAGGGTTCGACCCTACTTGCACATGTATGTTTCTCAACTCTCCCACTACATTAACCTCTGTCTTGTCAAGTTGGATGACCTTCTTATTTGTTTGGACAGGGTTCAATCCCAATTTCTTGCATATAGAAAATGGCATAACATTGCCTGAAGCTCCTGAATCTAGCAGACAATTATGTAGATTCTTCCCACAAATTCTTAAACTTAGAAGAAATGGTGGGGTACCTACCTTGCTTCTGTACAAAGCTACATTCATGTCTGCAGCAGGTGCCATCTTTTTTCTTCCCTTTTGATTTATTAGCTTGCTCTAAAGCTTTCAGCACTATCTCTCGTTGAGCAAGGCACCACTTTAGGATGTCAAAGTATGAAAAAGAGGTTTTTTGTTTCTGCATCTCAGAAACAATATTAAATTTTGTATTATAACTTGAATTACTTTTGAAAACCCCAAGTGAATTACCTCTATTGTGGAAGTCAGGTGGCCCTTTTGGTGGAGGAGGGTTGTTATCATCACTTTGACTCGGAGGCACCATGTGATTAGGTGGTGCTGATGTAGTGAACGGGTCCTTGTTCTGATTTCTTAGGAAGTGTCCTCCCTTTGTCTGAAATGCTTGGGCATCATACGAATCTTCCTCTGGTTCATTCTCACTTTGTCTTGGGAATTAAGGTTCATCCTCGAAGAGGTCATAAGTCATTGTTGTATCTATAGAGTCACCTCCTTTGTTTGAATTCCCTTAGAAAATTTGGGCATTTTCCTGTGCCATCTTGACCATCTTCTCCATTTCAGTGTAGTTTACCTCGGAGTGGGTTGCAGTATCATGCAGCCTGCACCAGTTAGTCATAAAATTCAGGCCAGCCACATTTGCGGTATGTGACCTTTCCTCATTTGCTTGATAATTGTGAGGAACTCCACCATTGTTTGGTCCTATATTCCATTGTCGGTTGTTATTTGATCTCTGGTTATATCCTCTATTTTGATTTTGATAGCCTTGGTTAGAGGAGTTTTGGCTCTGATAACCCCTTTGGGTGTAATTGTTATGATTCTGATAATTACTCTGATTGTTATTGCTCTGATTAGGATAATTACCTTGGTTTTGGGATGGGTTCAGTCGAAGCTGAGCCATGTCATTTGTAACTTGAGATAGTTTTTTCTTCAAGGTCTCTACCTCATTTGTAAGTTGAACTGTCTTTTCACTTTCCACACTCTTAGCAACAGGTGGTTGACCACCATGATTTGGTGTTCCAATTTGGTTATGATGACCATGGGAACTTTGAGGAACCTGTGGTTGTTGGAAGAAGTCAGGAGTTCCATTAGCAAAGAATGGAACAGGAGGTTGAGTCTGCAACTCAGACATAGTTCCATAATGGGAAGGAGACATTCTCGGGATAGTATTGAATAGAGGGGTTGGGCTATGCATCTGATACCCTATTGAAGGAAAACCACCTCCCAAACTTCCTTGTTGAGAACTAATTTGTTGCTGCAGCTTGATAGCTAGATGATAGACTTTAGACAGGGAATCAATGTCTGCAGGTTGATAAGTCCTTTGTAGGAACAAGCCAAGTAAAGGGTCTATAACCCTAAAGTATGCTTGAATGGCACTATTTTTAGTAACTAGATAGGGGTCTTGTAGTCTCCTATACATTCGTTGGAACCTGGTATTGAATAAAGGCAAGGATTCACTTGGTTCCTTCTTGATGGTAGCGAATTGCTAGTACAAAAGGGCTGGATCAACATAAACGCTAAACTGATTGATGAAAGCATTCTCCAAGTGAGTCCAGGTTAGAATGGAACCTTGCGGAAGATTAAGATACCAGTTATACGCCATGTCTCCCAAGGAATAAGGGAAAAACCTACAAAATAAATCATGGTGAGCTATCTGAGCTTTGGTACAAGCATCCTTAAAAGCTTGTATGTGCTCTTCAACACTCCTTGATTCACCATGAATGTACTTGGGACAAAATTTCTTAGGATTCTTAGGCATATCATGAAAACCTCCAGGAATAGTCCCCAATGGAGAGGGATTATTCTGGAAAAATGCCATTAGTGGTGGTGGTGGTTGAGCCAGCGGTTGGATGGGTCAAACCAGTTGTAGTGACAATTGAGATGGATTCAGTGGTGGGTTGATATGAATCCACTGGGGTATTGGCGAAAAGCCTGGTGGAGTGAGCGGGGTTGACAAGGGTGGTATGATGGTTGAGCCAGTCTTATGACTCTTGTGTCTTATTGGAGTCTTAAGTTCTATCAAAAGTGGTGGATTTTCAACTAATCGAAGAACTCTATGGGGCCTTTACGGTGAGAAAAACCTAGTATTATCCAGCTTACCCTTCTAAGCGCTCCTTCTAGCGCCAGATCTATTGACGTGTCTGATGGCACAACAACGTGTAAACAAAATATTGCTACTATGTTTCTCCTAAAAGAGAAAGATAATCACATGGATATCTTAGCTCCCAAGGTCTTTGTAGTTGGTTTTCAACTATGCTGATGTTGGTCAGTGGTCAATGTAACAGTAATGTTCAAGGGGCCTGCTGGTGTTGAGCTTCTGGATTGTTTTGAGATCAAACATAAACTTTAAACCTACTCTAACCAGGATTTTTAAAGAAATAGAAAAAGATAGATCAGAGCTTTGGAACAGAAAAGAATGTCAATTCATCCAACTTAACCAGACTCATTACCTTTCAAGGAATTCTTAAATAAAACTGCAGAATAAAATTAACTTGTGACTAACACACACAGTTTCATTCATTCATAGTGTTGATTTCAATAACTGATTGCAAATTACCATTTAAACAAAACATCAAATCAAATTCCTTTCCTTGAAAGATTTTCAAATCAAATGATTAAGTCAAAACAAACAACATTCTGGAACACAACATGAAGTAGATTTTAATCTAGTTGCTTCTACTATTAATGAAACAAATAAGAAACATTTACAAATCTGGCACAATCACCAGTGTACAGAAAATCCATGACTCCAACCTATTTCCATCTACACTAAGAGAACTGGAAAGATACATTATTGGCTATACTGAATCTAACTCCTACCCTAAGAAGACAAAAGAAGCTCCTATTACAAAGAATCAAGATGCAGCTCTGTCTCCTCTATTATCTCCTATATTTCTCTATGTATTCTAAAACTTCTACTCCTGAACTCTCTCTAAAAACTAACTACTCTGATGTATATGTTCTCCCTCCTACAAAAAGGCCAAAAATGCCATATATACAAGATGTACTAAAAAGAATGTGCTGACCCCTGTTTAGGGTTTACAAATATCTCACTCCAGAAAGGTCAGCCCTCAGATCTTTTGAGTAGACTTAATGCTACATTGAATTGCATCCTCGTTGTCCATGTTGGTGAAGGCTTGCTCCGGGGGTGATCTCAGATCTTTTGCAGCTACAACATTAACTCCTAGCCCCTGTTTCCATCTTTGAACTTCATTGCAGAGCTACCTTGAATGCTCTAAAGCATTGTCATTAATGCGGATCCATCTCTGCCAGCAGACACCACAGTTGTCCCTAAGACTCACGGCTTCTCCCTTCTTCCTGCTCTAAACCCTTCTACATTTTGACCGTTCTTGAAAGACATCATTCGACTTCTGGTTCAGATTTGAACACCATCGTTCCCAGGCTGAACCATCAGCTCATCCATAGAGTAGATCCACACCGGTTGCATCCTATTAATCTTCTTCTCAAAGGTGGTCAATTGGGTCAAACTGTCACTGGTCCACCCTCTTAGCTCCTTCTGATTGGTGGAACAAACTCCACGGAGGACTCCCGGGTAGTCAAAAGTTACTTCATGTAGAATCACATGTTGGTGAGACACCATCAGTATCTCCCTGATGTGATTATACCTCTCCTAGTAGCTATTGGCCATACATCATAGCGAGCCCAAAACATTTGGCCAGGAGTGTCTCCGATGTCCACCTTATGAACAAACGTCGATGAGACACTACGGGGTCGGCAAGATGTTACCCCGAGCTCACTCCACCTTGGTGAGACCATCACACTCGGGAAGACATCTCCCCGAGTCCATTCTTATTCTCCGAGCTCAAGCCCCTTTTGTTTCGGCAAGACTTCTTCAAGTCGGTGGGACATTTTTTCGAGTTCAAGATCTTTTGACGAGTTCATCTTATGTCGGGGAGACTCTTCTTGGTCGGCAAGACCTTACGCTGAGCTCAAAACACTATATCGAGGGCTTCACTAGTCAGCAAGAGGTTACCGGGTCGGCCAAATGCTTTGGAAAAAGTAGACCACTTACCTCGAGATCGCTCCATTTCGGCAAGACTCCCCACGATCGGCAGGATGTCACGGCAAGTCCCTTTCACCGAATTCATCTCCTATCGCTGAGACCCTTTGCAGTCGGCTAGACATCACACCGAAGGGAGAACCTTTCTCCCCGAAGCAATTCCCTTTCACCGAGACCCTACATTTCATGCTCGGCAAGAGTTTTCCGTTTGGCTAGACCTTATGGTGAATACGCCTTTCTCCCCGAAGTCACAACCTATCGGTGAGACATTTCTTAGTCTCCTAGACCTCATAGAGATAATACCTTCTTTTGTCGAGAGCTCATTTTTCATCAGTAAGACCTCCTTCTGTCAGTAGGACATTATGCTGAAGGCCTACCCCTTTGGCGAGCTGAGATCACATCGGGGGAAACTCTCTTAGGTCGGCAAGACTTCATGGCGAATGTAAAACCTTATCCAAGAGCCCCTATGAACAATTGTCGGCAAGAGGTTCATCTGTTGGTGAGACTTCATGCCGAAGGTAATCTCTCTCTATGAGATCTTCATCTTTTGTTTAGCTTGGACCATTTCAGGGAGACTCCCGGCCTGTCGGGCACACTTCTTAGTGACTTTTCCCCTGCGGAGTTTTATGCTGAAAGGGACTGAAGGATGCTTTACAACCGACTTTCTTGAGAGACATCACCATGTGCAGGATTTAATCCTGCATTCAACAAAGAAAACCACAGTAAAGATCACACAAACAGAGGTTAATTAATCAATCAAAATCATCATTAAAACAAATCCTATTTCAGTAAGGTGTCGTTAAATCTTCAAACAAAATGATCAAACAAATATTTTGGATTTAAGGTCGACCTGCGGAATCAAAGCCAGGGAGGAATTTCAGAGAATTCCGAGCTAGGCAGATTCCAGCGGAATAAACATGAAAACACCCATTCGAAACTTAATTCGATCATTATCAATCAAGGAACAGCATGCGAGATCTCAAAATAGCATAAATTAATCATAAAATGCATCATCATTTATTAACCAGTCCTACTACTCCATATTTCTTCACATTCCATCAGATTCTAGGGAAATCCACACGGGACAAATTTCTGCGAAGGAAGAGACATTCCTGCAAGCCCAAAAAAAAAGGGAACAACAGATTTCGGGAAAATCTGGAGGAGAAAGAAATCTGCGAAGAAGGTGCATCTCTGGAGGCCTTGAGAATTTGGGGAAATTCCGGTGGAGAGAAAAAAAATCGGGAAAATCCAGTCCACGCAGAATTCTGCGAAGACCAAAAATCCCTGAACAACAACTCTTAGTCGGAGTTCAAGTGAGATCCGGGAAAATCCAGATGGGGTGGAAAATCCCAAACTCTGGAGAAAACTCGAATTCCAACTAAGGTTGAACCAAATTTAGATAAAACAGAATACAGACCCAGGAAGAAAACAAAGGAAAATCCCAACACCAAAGCGAATAAACAAAGGCAACGAAAGAAAAAAGAGAAGGGGGGACCCATTTTGTTCCAGAATAAAATGGGGTGGTTATGCAAGGCATAACAAATGGCGACTCGGCTGGGGAAAATGGTTTAACCATTTTCAAGAAATTGAAAGATTCAGCTACCCAAAACTCCTACCTTATGAACATCACAACTCCAGTTGGGTCAGTTTTAACAACAAAGGCTGAGCTAGAATCTCAAATGTAAACCAACAATGGCTACCCCTGAATCTATGTGTGTGATTGTGCATCACTCTTTTATAAAGTTTCTTCATCTTTCAAACAACAATGTGCAAGATTTAAGCTACATGAGTTGATTCCCTTTAACTGTCATCCAATGATATCCTAGGCATTGCTCCACTGCCAGTCAGGTGTTCATAACCCCAACGGAGACACCTTTAGTTTTCTCACAGCATTTCTCTACTGCCAGTTAGGCGTCAATAGCCCTGGTAGATATATTGGAATCACCCATTCATATTGAGTCCTCTTTCTCTTTAAATAGTTCTCTTTTTTTTTCTCATAGAGTTTCAGATATTTCATTCAAAAAAAAAATTCTTAATATGTCAGATGTTTAACATCTGTTTTGGGTTGAAAACTGCCATGGAGCCCATAACAACACTTGGGAGATCAAAATTTTCACTCAAATTTTACAACACTATCATCCTAGGACAAATATACCATTACAAGAGGAGATGATCTTGATGATTTGTGATAGATTCAGAGGAGAAAATGAAGGTCATTTACTTTGCACCTTGTTTTTGAGACTTTCCACAACTCTTATTGACAATGGGCATAAAGCAAAAATTTAGGACAAAATCACCCAATCAACAAACATGAAAATCCCTAAACCACCTCTCTCCTAATAACCAAAGTATACTTTAGATAACAACCCATCATTTTAAGATGGAAAGAAACAGAGGAAACCCCAAAGAACAACAAGACAAAGAGTGACAGCAGAGGAAACAGAGGGACAAAAAGAAAGGACAAACAAACAAACAAACAAACAAAACTATTTACAAGCCGAACAAGCACATTATTTACAAACAGGAAACAAAACAAACTTTTTACACAAAGAACAGGAAACTATTTACATGCAGAACAAATAGCAAGCTTTACGACTCGAAATAATGTTTGAGAAACTTCCCATTGATGGGCAAAGGAACAGGTTCTCCAGTTAAACTACTCAGTCTGAAAGCATTTTCTCCTAGGATCTCAGCAATTTGATAGGGATCCAACCAAAGCTTATCATATTTTTGGTGACTGCCCTTCTTTTCACTAGCTTTATCCCATAACAACACAAGGTCTGATATCCTGAAAGCCTTTATTTTGGCTCTTTTGTCAAACCATTGCTTGACAACAGCCTAGTGTCTAAAGAATTGTTGCAAGGCGGTATCTCTCTGCTCTTCTAATTTCAACAAGGTAGCTAATCTTACTTCTATCCTATCATCACTAGAGTAGAATTTTTGCATGAACTCAAGGATAGGTATTTTTATGTGGATAGGGAACACAGGATCTTTCGCATACACTAGCTTGAATGGTGAGGTATTTAAAGCAGCCTTGATCCTAGTTCTATCTACCCATAATGCGAATCTCAGCTGGGTATGCTAGTCTCTAGGATTGTTTTCTAATAGTTTCTTAATTACTCCTAAGAGATTCTTATTGGTTGATTCTGCAACTCCATTTCCTTGTGGGTAATAGTTTGAAGAATACTTTAAAACAATTTTGTGATCGTAAGCCAATGAAATAAACTCAGCAGAAGAGAAAGAAGAGCCATTGTCACATACCAAAGCGAAGGGTATCCCAAACCTAGTGGTGATGCATTCGGTAAGGAACTTGATCACTACCTTTGTTGTGTCGTTCTTGCAAGGTATAGCCTCTATCCATCTTGTGCAGTAATCAGTAGCAGTCAAAATAAACTCATGTCCTGCAGAAGAATTTGGGTTAATGACCCCGATGAAGTCCAGTGCCCATTGGGAAAATGGTCTTACCTCGTAGATAGGCTACAAAAACATGGCTGAATGGTGTTCTTTTGATGCAGAGATCTAACATATGTGACATGTTCTTGTATGATGATGGGCGTCTTTGAACACACACTACCAGTAATAACCAAATCTGAGGATTTGGTGTGCCAATAAGTCTTCAGAACCATGACCTGTGCCATGTTTCCCATGGAATTTAGTAATCATGTGCTTAGCCTCCTGCTAATCAAGGCATTGTAGGTACACTCCTTCGAAATTCTTCTTGTATAGTAATCCTCCTTTAAGCATATAATGTGAGCTCCTCATCCTTAGTGCTCTCCTCTAAGTAGTATTCATTCTCTCTGGGCAGCGATTGTTGAGCATAAAATAGACAATATCAGCATACCAAGGGTCATTGGAGAAGGACTAGGTTGTGTATTGCTGACAAATGATGTTGTCACCAACATTCACCATAGACTTAGATAGGCCTGTACCTCTGACAAGTTTCATAGGGCGTATCTCCAGATCGAACTCTTGCAAGATGGCCATCCATTTCCCTCTTTGTTCTCCCAATTCACTCTGCATGAGTAGGGATTTCACAGCTACATCAGGGACTACAACAATAATTTGACTTCGGAGAATGTAGTCCCTGAACTTTTTGATAGCTCTGACCAGTGCAAAAGCTTGTTTCTCAAGAGGGGGTATTTGATCTCAGCATTTTTAAATGGAGAGCTCATGAAGGCGATTGGTCTCTCCTCTCCCTCTTCTCTTCATTGAGTTTAGACAGCTGCACAAGAATGTTTGAAGGCAAAAGAGTAAATATAGAATGGCCCCAAGTAGTCAGGGCTGGTAAGGACTAGTTCTTCTGAAATGGATCACTTGACCTATGAAAATGTGGCCTTTTCCTCATCACTCCACTCTATCTTGGTGTCTTTCTTCATCATTTCATTTAGTGGTTTTACGATTTCTGCAAAGCCTGTGATGAATTTTCTCACAAAGTTGATCTTTCCAAAGAAAGACCTCATTTCTTTCTTGCTTCTTGGCCTGGTGATCTTCAGAATGGACTCAACAAGGTCTGGATCGATCGATATCCATCTTTCTGAGATTATGTGTCCCAAAAGCTTCCCTTCAGAAACTCTGAACATGCACTTTTTAGGATTCAAGGAGACAGCATATTGGATACATCGTTCAAGAACCTTAGCCAAGTTTGTAGCATGGTTCAGTCTATCCCTAGAGAACACTATCAGGTCATCCATGTAAACAATAATCCATTTATCGGTTAAGTCCTTGAAGGCTACGTCCATGGCACACTGAAAAGTTGCTCCAGCGTTTATCAGATCGAATGGCATCCTTCTGTATGCAAATGTTCCCCACTTTGTAGTGAAGGTTGTCTTCATTATTTCTTCACAATTAACCATCACCTGAATGTATCCATAGTAACCATCCAAGAATGATATCATCTGAAATCCATTGACAGTCTGCAAGACTTCATCCATAGAAGGAAGTGGGTAGTTATCTTTTTCTGAAGCTCTATTCAGATTTCTGAAGTCTACACATGGCCTGATCTCTCCATTTTTCTTACGAAATGGAATTAAGTTAGCCACCAATGTTTAATGGTGTACAGGGAATATTATCCTTGTAGAAATCAATTTCTGAACTTCTTTGAAGATCAATGGTTCAATCAAGGCGTTGACAGGGCACTGTTTCTATCAAAATGGCTTAGCTTCGGGCTTAAGAGGGATAGTATGAGTCATCACAAAAGCATCAAATGTTTTTAGATCTTCATATCCCCAAGCTATTGCAGCAATATCTTTCTTCAGTGCCATCAATATGTCTTTTTTGATTGCTTCAGGGCAGGCTTTCCCTATGTAGACATTCCTTTCAGGGCCAGTATCAGCTAGGTTAACAGTTTCATATTTGCCTCCTTTATCTTCAACTAATATCTTCTCTCGAGCCCTTGGGTCCGAATCAAAATTTCTTTCCAAGGCCACCATTCCCTTGGGAATGCTATTGATTTTTAAATTGAGGACCCCTTTTGTATCACAATCCTCAAGGTTCCAATCTCCTTGATCCCTGTTGGACTCATCAATGATCTATCCTTCGAAAACATTTGAGCTTGCTAGAAAAGCAAGAATATGTCGATCATCATCAAAGACTTGAAAGTTCTTGACATTGTCAAGAACTGCAGGGGTGGAAATTAATTCCATTGAGAATTTCTTAAGCTTGAAGCCTTGCATAGGTTCCAGGGTGCTTGCAGTAATAGCTAATGAATCAACTATCTGATTCTCCTCTCTTGGGATTAAAGTAATCCCAAAAGCGTCGAAGTCTTCAATCAAGTTCCATACCTGATTTCTATAAGTTGCTAGCCTTCTATTGTGTCCTATGTATTGGCTGCACACTTGTTTGATAATAATTTCAAAATCTCCTTTGACCATCAAGGCTATGACTTTCTTCTTATGTGGGAACATCAGCCCCCAAGTTAGAGCTTCATATTCTGCTACGTATTTAGTGCATCCAAACTACAACTTGTAAGAAGCAAAGAAAGCTTTCCCTTTCAGGCTGGTTAATTCAATTCCAACACCATAGCCTGTTTTGGATTTGAATCCATCAAACGTGAGGGTCCACAGCTAATCATGAGCTGGGATTGATTCTTTTGAAGTTGTTATGGGCGCTTGGATAAGATGAGCCATAGGTTGGGTTACTTGATCTTTTGCATCAAATGTTGATCAAAGGTGTTCAATGGATTCCTCGGGTGTAATTTCTAATTCTTGCTCAGCTATATCATATAGTCTGTGGCTATCCTTCTGACAGTCATTTGTGCCTTTGGTTAACCCCTTGGGTTTTGGTATATTCATGAATGCAAGGGTGTCAAACAAACCTTGGGGTTGCTCCTCATCAATATGCTGATTCAGAAATGTGTCTAGGGTAGGTTCAATTTGAGAAGGAACTTCCTTTGAAGGTATCCTATCCCTGGTTAACATTATTGCTACCTTGGCTTCAAATGAGAAGTGATCTCCAATGGTCTCAGGGTGACTTGAGCTAGCTTCTCTACCTTGGGAAACATGATTTAAAATGCTAATGCAGGGTTGGCAAGTCAAATCAGAATGATTTTGGGAATTCACCCTACACCAATTAGGGAGTAGAAGACTCTGCAGATCGGTATCTTCCCCTAAGACCAGCTGATCCTATTGTAGCTTCTTGATCAATGCCTGTTGATTTTCATTAATCATAGAATCGGGGAACTTTGGTATTGGCAGTTCTTTAAGATCAAGGACATAAATGGTTAAAATTTCATCTCTTTTATAAACCCCTATCCCGATTTTGAAATAGGCTACCTCATTGGGGAAATCATATTCAGTGATGACATGCTTGAGGCGGGGTTCACTTTCAATTCTAATTTGCGTAGGCACTCCCCTCCATGGTAGCCACATATGTGAAAATTCGAGGGAGAGATATCCCCCTATACTTTTCATTAAATCTCTGCTCGGTAACATACCATAAGTCTTAGGAATGTCTGCCACTTGAACATCTATATTGGTTTGAATCCTAGGGTCCGACCCTACTTGCACATGTATGTTTCTCAACTCTCCCACTACATTAACCTCTATCTTGTCAAGTTGGATGACCTTCTTGTTTGTTTGGATAGGGTTCAATCCCAATTTCTTGCATATAGAAAATGGCATAACATTGCTTGAAGCTCCTGAATCTAGTAGAAAATTATGTAGATTCTGCCCACAAATTCTTAAACTTAGACGAAATGGTGGGGTACCTACCTTGCTTCTGTACAAAGTTGCATTCATGTCTACAACAGGTGCCATCTTGTTCTTCCCTTTTAATTTATCAGCTTGCTCTAAAGCTTTCAGCACTATCTCTCGTTGAGCAGGGCACCACTTTAGGATGTCGAAGTATGACAAAGAGGTTTTTTGTTTCTGCATCTCAGAAACAATATTAAATTATGTATTATAACTTGAATTACTTTTCACAACCCCAAGTGAATTACCTTAATTGTGGAAGTCAAGTGGCCCTTTTGGTGGAGGAGGGTTGTTATCAACACTTTGACTCAGAGGCACCATGTGATTCGGTGGTGTTGATGTAGTGAACAACATCATTCCTAGGTTCAACCATCAGCTCATCCACAGAATAGATCCACACCAGTTGCATCCTGTTGATCTTCTTCTCAAAGGCAATCAATTCGGTCAAACTATCACCGGTCCACCCTCTTAACTCCTTCTGATTGGTGGAACAAACGCCACATAAGACTCTCGGGTAGTCAAAAGTTACTTCAAGCAGAATCGCATGTCGGTGAGACACCATCAGTGTCTCCCTGATGCAATTATACCTCTCCTAGTAGCTATTAGCTAGACATCATAGCGAGCCCAAAACATTTGGCCAGGAGTCTCTCTGATGTCCACCTTGTGAACAAACATCGATGAGACACTATCGGGTCGGCAAGATGTTACCCCAAGCTCACTCCGCCTCGGCGAGACCATCACACTCAGGAAGACATCTCCCCAAGTCCATTCTTATTCTTCAAGCTCAAGCCCCTTTTGTTTTGGCAAGACTTCTTCAAGTCGGTGGGACATTTTGTCGAGTTCAAGATCTTTCGGCGAGCTCATCTTATATCGGGGAGACTCTACTCGGTCGGTGAGACCTTACGCCGAGCTCAAAACACTATACCGAGCGCTTCACCAGTCAACAAGAGGTTACCATGTTGGAAAAATGCTTTGGAAAAAGTAGACCACTTACCACGAGCTCGCTCCATTTCGGCAAGACTCCCCACGCTCGACAGGACGTCACGGCGAGTCCCTTTCACCGAATTCATCTCCTATCGCTGAGACCCTTTGTAGTCGGCTAGACATCACGCCGAAGGGGGAACCTTTCTCCCCAAAGCAATTCCCTTTTGCTGAGACCCTACATTTCATGCTCGGTGAGAGTTTTCCATTCGGCCAGACCTTATGGTGAATACGCCTTTCTCCCCGAAGGCACAACCTATCGGTGAGACATTTCTTAGTCTCCGAGACCTCATAGCGATAATACCTTCTTTTTCCGAGAGCTCATTTTTCTTCGGTAAGACCTTCTGTCGGTAGGACATTATGTTGAATGCCTACCCCTTTGGCGAGTTGAGATCACATCGAGGGAAACTCTCTTAGGTCGGCGAGACTTCATGCCAAATGTAAAACCTTCTCTGAGAGCCCCTGTGAACAATTGTCAGCAAGAGGTGCATCTGTCAGTGAGACTTCATGCCAAAGGTAATCTCTCTCTACAAGATCTTCATCTTTTGTTCAACTCAGACCATTTTGGGGAGACTTCCCAACGACTTTTCCCCTGAGGATTTTTATGTCGAATGGGACTGAAGCAGGCTTTACAACTGACTTTCTTAAGATACATCACCATGTGCAGGATTT
This sequence comes from Sequoia sempervirens, assembly GCA_007258455.2. Classification (NCBI taxonomy): domain Eukaryota; kingdom Viridiplantae; phylum Streptophyta; class Pinopsida; order Cupressales; family Cupressaceae; genus Sequoia; species Sequoia sempervirens. The sequence goes on from VDFB02075321.1 coordinate 17,198,853, forward strand.
AATCCTGCATTCAACAAAGAAAACCACAGTAAAGATCACACAAACATAAGTTAATTAATCAAAATCATCATTAAAATGAATCCTATGTCAGTAAGGTGTCGTTAAATCTTCAAACAAAATGATCATACAAACAGTTCGGATTTTAGGTCGACCTGCGGAATCCAAGCCAGGGAGGAATTTTAGAGAATTCTGAGCCAGGCGGATTCCAGCGGAATAAACATGAAAACACCCATTAGAAACTTAATCCGATCATTATCAATCAAGGAAAGACATGTGAGATCTCAAAATAGCATAAATTAATCATAAAATGCATCATCATTTATTAACTAGTCCTACTTCTCCATATTTTTTCACATTCCATCAGATTCCAGGGAAATCCGCACGGGACGGATTTCCGTGACGGAGCAAACATTCCTGCAAGCCCAAAAAAAAAGGGAACAACGGATTTTGGGAAAATTTAGAGGAGAAAGAAATCCGTGAAGAAGGTGCATCTCCAGAGGCCTCAGGAATTTTGGGAAAATCTGGAGGAGAGAAATAAAATTGGGAAAATCCGGTCCACGCGAAATTCCTTGAAGCAAAAAATCCTCGAACAACAGCGCTTAGCTGGAGTTCGAGCGAGATCCGGGAAAATCCGGATGGGGTGGAAAATCCCGAACTCAGGAGAAAACCTGAATTCCAACTGAGGCTTAACCAAATTTAGATAAAATAGAATACAAACCCAGGAGGAAAATGAAGGAAAAGCCCAAGACCAAAGCCAATAAACAAAGGAAAAGAAAGAAAAAAGAGAAGGGGGGACCCATTTTGTTCCAGAATAAAATGGGGTGGTTATGCAAGGCATAACATGTAGTTGGTGTTAATGTTGTCAAGGAATTGTCTTTGTTTTTTTCAAGTTGTAAGACATTATAAGGCTCAAGATTAGCGTCAAGTGTGTACACTTTATTTTTGTAGATGTATTTCATTTTACGATGAAGAGTAGAAGGCATCCCATTCATTGCATGAATCCATGGTCTACCTAAGAGAAGATTATAGGAAAGTTCATGAGGCATAACATGGATCTATGTTTCCAATGTGGCCTTCCCAACTGTAAGAGGTAAAGTAATCACACCAAGAATTTTTTTTTTATATTGTCAAATCCCTTAATAGATAAATAATCAAGTTGAAGGTTTGATTTATCAACACCAAGCCTATCTAGAAGGATCACACTACACACATTAAGGGTAGAGCCAGTACCTACAAGAGTTATATTTATCCCTTTTCATTTGTATTGAGCTATGATCATTAAAGCATCATTTTGTTTTTGCACTTCCAAAGAGGGGAGTTCACTTTGGTGGAAAACAATGTCAGTGTTTATTCCTTGAATCATGGCTGCTATGTCATTTAGTTGCACATTAGAAGGCACATGAACTTGTTGCAAGGCTGCTTGAATCATGTTGTGATAGTGAGGGGGGGCTTGAATAAGGTCCCATAAGAATATCTTAGTAGGATTTATCTTTAGTTGTTCAACAAGATTATACTCCTTTCCACTTTGTGAAGGAAAATGAGGATGACCTAGTAAGATGGGGTTAGGAAAAGGTAGAGGTTTTGGTATTGGTTGTTGTGGTTGCAGATTATTTCTAGTGTTATATGTATGAGCAATAGTTTGATGATTCAATTATTGAAAAACATTATTATTAGGTGGGTAAAGGACAATTTCAGGTTTGTTTTGAGTTGGAGGTTTGTTTGAAGGTGGGTAAAGGATGAGTTGAGGTCAAATGATATTAACATCCCTTAATGAAGGAGATTCTAATGTTGCCTCATCATCTTCTTCTAAGGACACTATATCATTATTGTCATTGTTATCATTTTCTTATACCATGATATCCTCCCTAGGAGGAGAGTTGTTAGGAGAAATGCAAAGCAAATGTTCTTGACATGCAAGGATTGGTTGCTCCAAAATCACTTCGTCGCAAGTAAGGGATTTATCAATGGTTGGATTGTCTCATTTAGAAATATTGGGGATATTAGGAGAAGGATCTATTTAATTTTCATTTTTCTCTAAGGTCTCATTATCTACCCTAGTAGGAGAGCTTGTAAGATGTTCACCACATGCCATGGTTAGATTTTGGAAACTAGCTTCATCACAAGTACGTGAGGCATCAAGATAAGGGCCACTATTATTTTCAACTAGATTGTCCCAAATGATAGGAGCATTAGGGAAGGGAGGAACAAGATTCCCATGACTCTTAATATGTGTATCTTCTAACACCAACCTATCCTCTTTGCATCAAGGAGGGATATTAGAAGGAGGACAATTTTTATTGTTATGGTTAGGGAGACTAGGTAAGGTGATGTTTAGAAATGTTTCTATGATCTCACCTTATTGTTGTCTAATATCTTCCAAAGGGGAAAGAGGAGAGGGGAAATCAAGACTCTCAATGCTTGTATCTTCTTTCACTAAGATACCTTCATCAGTAATAGGAGAGGTATTGGGAGAAGAAAAAGTATGATTGTTATGATTGTCTACACTTGCATCCTCTTGTGTTATGACATTCTTACAAATTCGGTAGGTACTAGGAGGGTTTGTAACATGCTTATCAAAGGTTTTACTTTGCAACTTCCTAGATTATATCCATGAAAAATAGAATCATACAAGCCACTTGATATTCTAGAAACACTGAATGCTTGAAGAGAACACATGCCATCATGAGCAAGTAAATGAAGTGCAATACAATTACTTAAAGTGAAATTTTTAAATGCAATTTTTAGATATGAAACAAGATAAATTTTTTATTACATTATGCGACAACCTGAAAGATGAAATGTTGGAAATGCAAATTTGAAATTGAGCAACACATGAAATGAGCTAATTTAAGCTAGATTTAATGAAATACATGTAATAGAAACTCAGCCAACTGATATAGATAGTTAGTGGCAGCAAACAAGAGTGCAGAAATAGGGTTTTCAGTGCTATAAAAGGAAATTTTAGGGGTGTAAAGGGACTGATTCGCCCAAGGTTAGGTTCACCAAAATGTGTACAATGGAAATGGAGTGCACAACTTCCTTTATCCACACTAGAAGGGGAATGAAGGAAGAGGGATCCAATTTCACAATGCTCACATTCAAGAACAAACCCTTGAGATTTCAATGCAAAGGAGATTGAAATCTATCAAATCTGATTGTCCTAAAGGTTGAAAGCTAATAAAAGGGTTTGCCACTAATGCAAAACTTAGAAAATGCAAAATATTTTGAAAACACAGTGTAGTATGCAAAATTAACTATAAATGCAAATAAAGCAAAACAAAAAGCTATGAAATAAAAAGTGTGCACCTAGAAATGTGTTGAAGACTGGAAATAGCTCTAAAATTTTGAAGATGCTATTTTTTAAGCCTGGTGGGATTCATTTGCCATTCTGGGCGAATCAGTCCTAGTTCTGGAAAACTGTTCAAAAACAAGTTTTAGCCAAAAGGGTATCTGAACCCGCAAAGATCTCCAAAAAATACTTACAGTGGGACTCATTCGCCACTACTAGGGGATGAGTCCCATTTTGTTGAAATGTGTCCCAGGAGTAGAATCTCGAACTAAAATTTTGAAATCCTCTAAAGATGGATGAAATAAGCACTTCCCCACTAATTTCATGCAAATTGGATGGATATTTTTCCCTAGATCTGACTTTCTGTGAGTCTTGACAACTTTGACAACATTTACAACTTTATCATTTTGGGCATTTTTCTTCAATCTTCATACCTGCAATCACACATTAAAGAGGGGAAAACTTGTTGATTGTTAGAGGAATATGGTTTTCCTTGCTCAAACCCCTTTTAGGTGATTAAACCAAATGATGAAAATAAAATAATTAAGCATGAACATGAAATAATAGAATTAGAACCTTGCCATGATGATGGATCTTGAATTTCTGCAACAATGGATGAAGAATTCGCCCTTGAATGCCTTAGAAAACTATCTTAATGACTTAGAATGCTAAAACCATAGCTTGCTTGACTTGAGATGGATAATTAATGATGAATGCATAAATAATTAGGGTTTAAAAACTTGTTTATATAATAAATTCACCTAAATTCCCATTAATTTGATCCCCAAGGCCGACATTGAAGAAAATTAAACTTAAACCCTATTTTTTCCTACTCAACCCTCAAAAATTTCCCAAATGGGACTTATTCACCATCCTGGGAGAATGGGTCCCACCTAGATGGGAATCATTCACCCAAAGTGGTGAATGGGTCCCACAGGGGCTCTTTTGCCATCTGGGATGTCGGGGAGTGAAGAAATAAGGTAGATATATTGATCTAGTTGGGTCTTTGATCAAATTAAGTCTTGGGATGCACAATATGGGGTCATGGGGACCTATTAATGAGATTTAAAGGGTGATTAGGGCTATGGACACAAATTTTAATGTGAAAGTGTGATTAAATACACTTTACAACATTAAAATGAGGTCCACATAGCCTAGAAAGGCACAAAATCCAATGTGAATGTGTAAAACACATTAAAATACTAGATTAATGTTAGATTTAATGTGTGAATTCAATTAAATACATTTTACAAAATTTAATTGAGGGATAGATAGGTCCATGAGAGTTAAATACTTAATAAAAGTCTAGAAACGTGTGAAAGTCATTTACAACACTTTACAACACCTTTACAAGACATGCATTTTACTCAGTTTGCAAGGGCCCAAGACCTAGTGTGAATGTGTTATCCACATTACCACATTAAATCAAGGAAAAATTAAGCCAAAATAATGAGGAGGGCCCAAACGAGACAAAAAAGTAGAAGGGTTACTTTTTCGGTGTCCACAGTTTCACTAAGATGAGTTACCTCCATTAGAAGTACAAAAACAAAATGAGGCCTTAATGTGTGTTGTGTAAACCTTCTGGATAATACTGGAGTGGATAAGACTAATATTGATCTTGATTCCTTGTCTATCTATAGATTCGATAATGTGGGAAAGCAACTTCTTAGTGTGATAACATTACCAGTGATAGTTGGAGAAGTTACCTTGCAAAGTCCTATACATGTTATGCCTAATGAACTCTCATATAATCTTCTCCTCGGTAGACCTTGGATTCATGCAATGAATTTGGTGCCATCAACATTACATTGTATAGTGAAGTATGTTTAACAATGTTTACATAATCAAAGCTGACCTACAATCAGAAAATTATTTACAAACTAAAACTGGAATGACAAATCCTCTTACAATATTGACCCTAACTACAAAAATGGAACTGATACAAGAAGTAGAAGAGAAATCACTCAAGAAACTATTAGATGATGATTGGGTTTATTCCATTCGATACCTACATTCATGGGAGAATAAAAGATTATGCACAAACTAGGAAAGGAGTGTAGTGTAGAAAAATGTATCCCTCTACATTTTCACAATTGTTTGGGCCCTCCTAGCTAAAATTAGGCTTCTTTATGCCTTATTTGGTCCTATTTTGAATCCACTGGCCTTATTAAATGCATCTTTCCAAGGATAATCCCAAAAAATATCAAATAACCACTCATAGTTTAATGATTTTGGTTTGTATGGCCTAGATTTTGTGATCTCAGACTCATACACCACATTGGATGTATGGGTCCCATCTAAGTTTCAGGTCCTAAACCTAAATTTGGCATAAAACTTAACAATTCTTGAAATTTTTGTACCAAGATTAGCCTACTGGGCCACATATGCCCCAACTGGCATATGAGTCCCACTTAGATTGGACCTATTTTAAATTCAAATTCTTGGCATGATTTTATCTTCCTAAATATGATGTTGACTTGTAGTGTTGTACAATTACGAGAAATTTGGCATAAACAAGTATAAATACAAGGTTATTTCACATATTTTCTCCTAGAAACTTTCATGAACAAGTATTATAGCAAGTTTATGAGATCAAGAGTTTACAAGAGCATTCAAGATTGATTATCAAGTATTTGGAGTAGCATTCAAGAATCAAGCATCATGTCAAAGTCATCATGCATCATGTTTGTTTTTGAGCTAATATTTGTGATGTAGGTTCTTATGATTCAAACAAGCATTCAAGTCAAGATCCATAAAATTCAACCAAGAATCAAGATCTACATTCATGCTAGCCATTATTACAATATTGCAACCTTTATTCCAAGGGTTTGGTGGGTTGCAACATAGCTTATTTTTTCATTCATCATTCCTTCATTCTATTTCTATTCATTTCAAGGTTTGATTACCAAAACGGGGTTTGACCAAGGAAAACCCCTATCCACTAACAAAACAACATTTTTTCCCTCTCTTTGATGTGTGATCTGGAGATCTAGGTTGAAGGTCTATTAAAAAAAAGATTGGAGAAAATTTTTCAAGTTGTCAAAGTTATCATCTACATTGCAAGATCACAAAAAGTCACCTACAAGTTGCAATTCAGTGTTTTAGACTAAGAGATTTGATAGAAGAGAAGCTACAAGAGAACATTAGAGGATATTAGAGTTTCAGATCAACCATAATAATAGTACTAAATCATCACTTGTGGTGTATGAGTCCCAGTATACTAGATTTTAGGTAGTTTATGTAGATCTTGGTTTAGTAGTTGTAGATTCTAGTTCCGACCCAAAACCCTAAACTAGGAGTGAATCACCCCTATTGGTGTATGAGTCCTAGTGTGCATTAAAAGTCATATTTTCAGGAGTGAAAACCTTATTTCAAGCTTCTTCATTTTTCCAGGTGCCCCTCTATCCTTTCTTAGTTCATTCTTCTGATTTTCAGTTTCATATCTTGGGTTGCATAGTTAGATTAACATATCATTGCATTTATTTTTGTCCAAGCCCTTGCTTGGTGATGAACACACTTTTACTCTTTAATAACACACCTAGGAAATCTTATTGCAGATCTATTTCCTTCATTTCCATCCTTTGATTTAGATCTCTAAGGTTTCCTTGAATTAAACTTAAAGGAAATTGGCTCTATCTCCCAAAACATAGAGCGAAAATTTTTGATGATTCATTTTGGTGAACCTAGCCTTTATAATAACTTATTATTTGAATTGGAGTCCATCATAGTCCTAGATCTAGCTTACATTAACTTTACATTAGGTTTTGCATTAGTTAATTTGCATCTAGGGTTTCTAAATCTGGTATTAGTGAAAGTGCATATAGGTTGCATTTTTTCCTCTTGCATCATTGAATTTCATTTGAAATCTATAATTGCACATTGTCTTGACATCATTAAAACTAGAAAACCTAAAATTCACTTAGAATTTTCTTAAATTAGTGCAAAAACCCTAATTTGGGAATCATACGCCCAAGTCTGGCTGATTTAGTCCTAGTATAGGTGGTTTTACTTAATTTTTGGGTATTTTGTGTGAGTTGTTTTTTAGCAGTTGAACCCTTGAAAAACTCTAATTGGGATGCATACGCCCCTCTGGGAAATTTAGTCCCGTGTTAGACCTAAAACTATATTTTATAGCCTCAAGAAAATTTTATTTTTGTGTTTTTGTTTGTTGATGTTAGATCTCTGTTTCAGTTTACTAAATTTTTGTTTCATTCATTTCATTGCATCTAGCATAATTTTATTTGAATCGAAGTATATCATTTATCTTGTGTTCATTGCATCTTATATTCATTGATTTCCCCTTGCATGAGCTTTACAACTTGGTGTCCTATTGCTAATACTATAGTGAGATGAAGTTTGAGACTCATGTCATCCCATCATAGCACAATCATCATGGATCTTGAGTTATCTATCTCTTTCACTACTAGTGTTGACATTAGTTCACTAGGTATGGACCATACCCTTAACAACTCTTTGTCTTCTAGTAGTGTGACAAGTGTTGAAACAATGGTTCTACTATTCTACAAGAAAACATAATCCAAATCCGTGAAGACTTAGAAAACCTACAAAATCAATTGAGTACTGAAAACATTTCAGCCACTACTATTCCTACCATAGATAACATACATCGCATGATTGAAAGTGAAGAAAGAGTTGAAATTGTACATAAACTAGCTTAGATTTTTGTAAAACATCTTACCTCAACAACTAGTTAGCTTTACCTTCGAACAATGTCCAAAGTCAAGGAGGAACTCAAATTCCTCCTCCCACAACCATTGATTCTATTCCTACCTATACCAACCCTCAAGTTACAACAAGGATGCAACCTACTAGTAATATCGTTCCTACCTTGGGTATTCCCACTAGAAATCCTTGTACCATTGTGGCATCACATGTCATATCTCCTACCACTTTACCTCCCATAAGCATTCCATTCACTTCCCCCTCGAACACATATACACCTCCACCATATTTACCTCCATCTCAAAATACAACCAATGACACCATCCTTAACCAACTTTTGTAAAATGTTTCATCCCTTTAAAAGAAAATTTCCACCATAAACCAACATCAAAATGGCCAACCTACATACCATGTCAAAAGCAATCCCTTATCCTTGGAGATATTGAGAATGCTGATGTAACACAAGGTATAGAGATTCCTAGATTTGAGAAATATGGGGGGAAAGGAGATCCTTCTAACCATGTTTCCACTTATATTGCCTTATATAGTGATATTTTCCTTGAGGATAAGCTCTTAGCTAAGATTTTCCTAGATCCTTGTAAGACACCACCTTAGAATGGTTTTATTCATTACCAAATAACTCAATTCATTCATTCAATGAACTTTTTGAGCCCTTTATAAACCATTTCCAAGTGTACATGACTCTTAAGATGACCTTAGCCAATTTTATGAGATGTAAGAAAAAATATGATGAAAAGGTTATTGATTTTATTTCATGCTACCAAATGCTTTATTCCCAAATTGATGTAAAGATTCTCGATCCTCTCCTTCAACAAATGTTCATTGAGAACTTACAAACTAACATACAAGATAAGCTTAGCATGATGAAGTTTCCTTTCTTCGTACACTTGTGTACTGCCCTTCATGATTATCAAAACTCAATTAGTAGTCGTGAAACAAAACCCACCTCTAGCCATCCTAAGAAGTCTGAATCCGCAAACCAAAACAATTATCTACCTTTTATAAAATAGAATAAAGTCTTCCTTCAACTTAACCCCCCTCAAACAACTCAACATGTTGATACCCAAGTGGCTACTATAAGGAAGACAACTCCTTTCACATTTGGAGATCCAGCTAGATAATTTACTCCCTTACCCGATACCCTCCACAACATAATGTCACAACTTTTAGAATAGAAATTGATAACATTACCTCCCGTTAAAATTCCTAATCCTAACAAGCCTTTACCTCAAAACTTTAGCTCAAATTATTATTGCCATTATCATCGAAAAAATGGACGATACAAAACATTGTAAGCATCTTAAACATCTTGTGCAAGACCTCATTGATTCTGGTCAACTTCAAATTGGAGGAGTTAATGATCAAGGAAATAAGTTTCTTGCCCCTCCTAAAAAAAACATGCAAATCTTTACCAACCTTATGCCAAACCATGATATTTCATTTGTCAAAGCTAGTGAAAATAAGAAGAATGATGTGATGAATATTGACAAAGATGATGAAAACACAAATACCATTGAACAAGGTCCTATGGATACTGATGAACAAAGTCCTATGGATAATATGGTGGGATTGATCTAAATTCTACCTCGTAAGGGTCAAACTAAAAAGCCTCTTGACATTGCTTTCTCATCTAAGGATATCATTAGAAATGCACCAGATGGTCCTCTTTACATAGCTGGCTGAATCAATGAAAATCCCAATAATGGGATATTAATTGATCCCATTTGTGGACAGAATGTGATCACTAAAGAATTCTTACTTGTGCATGAACTCTATCAAGAAACATATGATAAACTGAAAGCACAGATAAAAACGAATAATGGTTTCACTTTCCCTATGATGGGATCGATCATCCTTCCTTTAAAAGTTGGACAGAAACAATTAGATGTTTTGTTCTCCATCATCTCGACATTGGTTCAATTTTGTGTGAAGCTTGGTTATCCATGGCTATGCTCCATAGAAGTTTCGTCAATTGTGCATAAATGTTTAAAGTTTCCCTTTGACAATGAAATCTTTATAGTGCACCATAGTGGCTTTAATCCTCTATCTTCCTATGGGAAATTTTCATTGGATTTCTTTTGGCCTAAACCTATGGAACCTATTAAACCTTGTGAGGACTTCTTTTTCAAACCATATCAAAATTTTAAGGTGAAATGCATAGAAAAAAATCCCTAACAAACATGCCTCAACCCATGATTAAGCCTCCTATCATTGACAAAACTATGATTGAACCTAAATACATTTTGCAGATGCTCAAATTAACATCATTGCTTATGTTAATCAAATAAAGAAATTTATTCAATTAATTCACTAATGTGCATCATATTTGATTAAATAAATAAATTTATTTAATAAAATCCCTAAAGTCCTCTCATTTGATTTAATAAATCAAATTATTTAAATCAAATGTCAAATTCCCTAAATTCCTCCAAGTTAATTAATTCTAGATTAATTAACTCCTAATCCTAATTACCCATTCTCTAGCTTTTGACTCAACCTGGTTCAAACCTAAACCCCTGACTAGCCCACCCACTTGCACATGAAAATCAATTCTTTTAATTAACTAATTATCTCAGTTTCCCTCACAAAGGTATATTCTAAGGGAATATTCCTTCATTAACTCCATTTATTTGACTTTCTTGCCCAAACAATTTCCCTCCAAAACACCTCAACCACATTCATTTAATGCCTCTTACAAATGCTTTAATCTCTCTTACACCTCTCAAATCCTCAACCACATGCATTAACCATGCACATTCTCCAAAATGTGCTCCACCTTCCTCCAGTAGCCATGTGGAAAGTGTCACAATATCATTGGATCTCCTTTAGTCCCATATTCTTCTCATCGAGCTCCATTTTCCAACCCTTTAACCTATAAATAGAGGCTAATTCTACTTGAAATGGGGCAGCAACTTGATACGCAATCTCAAGCATTTTCATCTTGCACTTCATCTTCATCATCTTACATCTTTTGTTCATTATCATCTTGAATCTTATCAAGGGGGTGGGAAAGGGCATCCTTTCCACATCAAAGGATCACCACTCCCACTATGGGATAGAGTTTGATTATTTCTGTCTTATGCTTTCATTTACTTTATTTGATAGCTTACTTCTTTGCTTGTAGAGGTAGCATGATCCAATATTTCATAGGGATGCTTTTTTTGGTTTTCTTAAGTTTACTAACGATGCTAATGGTTTGTTTTTGAGCAAGTGCAGAAAAGGTATCCACATTTTGGTGCCCATCATGGGACATGATGAGCTTCAGTCATTTGTTTGTCTCACCTCAATCATCACAGTGACTTCTCTTATTTTTTGCATATCAGATTATTGTATGAGTAATTTTTTTATTTTTTTATTTTGATTACTATAGCAAACAACATAAATAAAGTATTTACAGGTCTTTAAAGTTGTCTAGAATTGATTCATGTTTCTGCATTATAGGGAGTTTTGCATTGTTGGGAGAAAATACTTACGAGATTTCTTTCAAGAATTGATTCACCTCTGTGGCTTCTTTAGGCGTTGCTTTATTCCTTTAATAGTTTAGTTAAGAATCTGGATGCAACTTTCTTTGCAAATGTTGGAAAATCCTTTCTTAATCAATTTAAGCTAAGAATTTATGTGGTCACAAGTTGCCTCCACTAGTTTGCTATTTATACATCAAGTGCTCTAAAAATTAGAGTCTGACATCATTTTAATCCCCTATAGCATTCAAATTTTAGACCTTTGTGGGATTCATTTAATCTTATAAGTACTAAAATAATAAACCACAATTTGTCAGAAGTCTGTGAAAAATAGAGACACATTAATATAAGTGGATGCAAAGAATAGTCAAATCTAGATTGAAGAGTTTTGGTGACCATAACACATCCAACGTACGAGTCTTCTTTGAACATCACTTTTTTATGAGTGACAATTGAATCAGGCAGTGCATTTAGAAAATAGACTTAAAGCTCAACCACCGATGATCTCATCCATTTCGAGCCTCAGAAACTTCATTTGAAAGAGACTAATCTTTCAATTAGGCCAGGGGTTGAGTAAACTTTGAACTTCTCATTCTTTCTTTCTGGTTGATTCTATACATAACAAGCTTCTTTTCATTTTCGGTCGGCTAATATTGAGGTAGTTTCAGCTAATGGCTTTCATCGAATATTTCTGTTAAAGCTCTAAAAAAAATGTCTTCTCCTTTAACTAACGCAGTAGTTTATGAACATCAATATTATTGTGTTACCTTTGAAGGTTGCACTAAGGAAGTGCATCAATATTGCTTCTCAATATGGATATTGTTGTCTCACCAATATTGTATTTATGAGGAGATTCCATTGAATTAAAAGTGGTCCATGCTTCATTCATTATCATAGTTGGAATGTATTCAAGATTAAAAAAATTAACCCATAGGCATTGAATTTATAGCTCAGTTGTCCAAGTTATGAGATTCTATGTATGAACTGACTATGCATACTGAAAATGCAATTTTTAGAAGAAAACAACAATTATTAAGACAGGAAAATCTTCAAGTGGGTTTAAATATGATTTGAATGACTATATTTACAAGCTAAAAGCAGGCTTCCTAAAATCTGATTTTTAACATGCTCCAACATCATCTTCATTAAGTACGTGTAGTTAATACTGTTGGTCTATACCATGTGCCTTCCCTATCTATTGGAAAAGGCCATTGGTCTGGCTCTACACCTGTCTATCACATTTACTTAAAAGTTTATTGTTTTTGGTAGCAAATTCATTTTGTTCATTTCTTGGACTCGTTGTTCACCTTGAGATGATGTCTTCTTTAAGCATTCCGTCAAACAGATTATGTGCCTTGTCTATGCATTTATTTGCATCCAAAGATGACATCTATTGAGGCACTCTGCCATACTGCTAGCGTGCTTTGAACTGTGGTCATGTTGGCACAGTCATGAGATTTGAACATCTTCTGAAGTGTTAATTTTATAATCCAAAATCTGTGCTTCATCGCTTAAATATATTTTTCAAAGTTATTTTTGATATTCTCTTGTTAGCATTTTTTGCATAATCACATTTATGATCATTGAATAACAATTTGTATGATTTAGGAGACAGATAGTGCGGAAGTGGTAACACACATAAGTATTTGTTTTTAAAATATGGTGTAATGGAATTTTAGGATTTAGGGTATGATTTCATGGTGGAAAATGGTGTCCACTGGATCCATTTTATTCCCTTCCTATGAGGTTATCCAAGACTGAAATTGTAAGGGTGGGATTTGATCTTTCCAAAAACTTTTCAGATTTTTAAAATGTATTGATAAAGACGACCGTGACTTCAATGTTTCACAGTACTACCATTGTGGAATTCGGTTTTACACCTGCCAATTGCATTAGCTTGAAAGTTTATAAAATCCATTCATTATTTGCACCTGCCAATTGCATTTTCTTGAAAACATTTCTAACACCCTTTCAACAGATCCATTATTCTACACATATCACGCAAATCCTCACATTACTTAAAAGCACATTTCTTAAGAAGATTTTTGTCAAAATAGTAACGTTCCTTGGCTATGCTTCTCTCATCAATATTGTTGTCTTTCTCATTAAATATTGTTGTTCTCATTAATGATTTTTTGGGAAAAGTGGTAAACAAAGGCTTTCTATAATATTGTTGTTTATACCTCATTAACATTGATGTTTCAACGTTGATGGTTCTATAAGATTTATTGGTTAGTGTATTGAAGGAATGTAAAGGAAGACAGGGGGAGCACCTAAATGCAACAATTTTGGCCTTCATTTATGAAGGGCATAGACATTAAAAATACATTTGAGGTCAGCAATTAAGGAAGAGTTGGCATAAAAAAAAATTGGAGTTTAATGATCTAACAAAGAAGCTAGAAAGTAGAAACTACCATGGCAGCAATACAATTCAAATGAATTTCTCTCATTCATAGTAGAGTAGGCCATACTAAAGTGATTTATGACTGCATTACAAAAGGAATACTTTCTATGGATTTATAACTTGAGGATGTGTGAGATCCAAGCAAGCTTTATTGTGGGCTGAAATTAAACATTTCCTATCAAATCCAAAGGATAGCTATATATCTTTATCTCTCACAAGATCATTTTCTTGTTTTGACAAGTTTAGGAATTTTATTTGTTTGAAATTGTATTCATTATGTTGTTATCATTGATTCCTTGAATATCATACTTCTTATTTATGATAACTTTGTACTGTTTGTAGGAGGAGGGATTTCGTTTGCACGAGGAACTTGCAAATTGAAGTGTAGGGAGCAATCTTTGAAGAATTTTTGAGTTGGAAAAGTGGGCCTTGAGCTTAAACTTGAAAAAGTTTTTTTAAATGCTTATTGTAATATCCTAGGTCTTTCATTCTTTCTTTTGTTTTCTATTTTAGGACAACTCACTTCAGTTTTGGGTTTAAAATTAACGATTGATTTGATCCCGTCAAGATGGTTAAAATTGAACATTAGAAACTCACTAGACTTTTATTTTGGGTTAAAATTGAACAAGCAACTTCACACTTGATTTTTGGTGCTTAAAAAAAACTCATCATTGCTTTGGGGTTTAAAAAGAACTTGTGCTTTCATTGTCTTGTAATTTTCTTTGCAATTTGTGTCATTCAAATGTGTATGCACTTCTCTCACGCTTTTCGGTGATCTTGAGAATCAAAAGCATTCTAGTGCCATTGGTTGTCTAAAAAATTACCCATACATTTCAAATTTGGGATTAAAATTGAACAATAATGCTAGTGTGAGAGAGAGACATTGTGTGTGTTCCCTCCTTGCACTTTACGTGAACTGGATGGTCGAAATACAAGTGTACTCCCTCATTTTTGTTACCCTTAGAGGGGATTTCCTAAGACCAATTCAAAGGAAAATCCAACTTTTTTTTCACTCAGGCCAGTATATAAATGGATAAGACTAAAATGTCAAGTCCTCATGGTATGTAGGCCTTAGCCATACAGTCTCTTTCAGAACAGGGTACTACTATAAAAAGTATAAGAGCCCCTAGTAGGATTGATTAAATCCTTTAGTGGCTTGCTGGACACTCACAAGGTGCCATGTCCCTGATTACCCTAACTAAGAACCAATTTGTATAGAAGCCAAAATACTTACTATTTTTTGGTGCAAGAATGGTCGTTTTGAAGCCACTCCACATCTGTACTATTCAAAAGTAGAAACAAAAAAAAATTCCTTTTAATCTCTAGATTTTAAGGATTTTGAGATTTGGTGGTCCCGAGAAGTGTGTCGTGGATGGGAGCCAGTGTCACCAAATCTCTAACTGTTTGCTTTGTCTTTTCTATCCTAGGGTTGTGCAATCTATGAGGCAGTTAAATGCATTGCTTGAAATCTCAAAATTGGGAAACAAACATTCAACAAGTTCATCAAATGCCAAACCCTTTGGAAAGAGAAAATACCTTTGAAAACTCCACATATTACTACTTGTCCCTAGGGATTCTATCCTTAGAGGCTTCTAAATATTTGGGCCTATATTTCAATTTTCTCTCTCTAAAGTCAACATTAGGGAAACTCTTGCCTTGATTCTCTTGATTTTCACATAATGGACCTTGTTGAATGAAAAGAAATTGATTCATAGAAATTCAAGTTTGAAAACTAAGCAAGAAGTGTTGATGTGGTAAAAAGAATCCATTTAACCAAGATTAAATCAATTGAACCCCACACAATTGCTTGCTATCTTTTGTCTTATGGTCTTCCAAGCAAAACATTGGTCTTTTGGTTTGAATTACTCATAGGGTAAAGCATGTTCTTCACTATCTTGGTCTTGTAAACAAGGTCCCTCTTAGGTTCATCTAGGATCAAAACCAACACTTCATCCATCCCAAACATTTATCATCTCCATCCCACAAACAACTTTTAGAGCTTTGGAAGCAATCAAAATTCTAGACTTGGGTTAATCATCAAACACATCAAAATTACCTTGTTTAGTTAGGAGTGTGAGAATGCATCCTTTCTCATACCTCTAGTTAAATTAGCATCCCTTTGAACAAGTTAATCCCAAGATCACATCTAACATCTTAGGATTCACAAATTCATTATCCAAAATTCAAACATCAAAATCAAACCCTAAGTCTAGCATTGATCCAAAGTTCCTAAAATTTCAGCAACCATATCATTCACCCCTTTCATCCTTCATCTCATTATTGTCCCTAAATACCTTAGAGGTCAACAAGGTCAAAACATAAGAAGAAAATGGAATATAAACTTGATTCATACATCATAACTAATCTAGGTCAACCAAACTATCAAAGCCTTACAATGCCAATTGATTATCAAAACTCACATTTATACAATCCATACATGGGATCATTATCTCCTACAAACTTCAATGGTACAACAAATGTGAGTATGCCCAATCTAAATTTTGGAACACCTTTCCCTATGATAGATTTAAATCAAACTCAAAACCTACAAATCTATCAACCAAACAATCAATACACGAGTCTTCAACAAAACAACATTATCCCACCAAATCCATACATGCCAAATTTGAATATACCAAGTACAAGTTTACCAAACATGAACATTTCAATTCCACACTTGGTAAACTTTGGGATAGATATGTTTTTGAACCATACAAATGTTGTTCAAAGTCCAAACAATATGTAAGACCATACAAAATCAAAGTTACCTAAATCAAGGCAATATGTTTCCAAACCAAAACAATGTTCAATGTCAACCTATAATGCAGAATCTAAACATCATCCCAAATCATAACATTGTCCAAAATCAATTTTTCCATGATCCCATACAAACACCACAAGTATACATTCCAAATCTTCTTGAACAAAAACCAAATCAACTATATCAAGGGTTTCAAGATCAAAATCAAGATCAAACTTTTTTAGATCAAATTGCTATACTTAGAAAATTTGTTGATTCATATCACCAAGAGACATCTCCACCCCAAAATCAATACACTCTTCCATTGGTTAAACCATGTCATCAAAGCATTGAGTTGTGTCCACAACCACATTAAGAACAATGACTCCAATGTCAAGAGGTAGGGTATCAAGATCAACAACAAACCCAATCACCACATCTCCAAGATCAATCACAACTAGAATCACCTCAACAAGCACAAATCTCACAAGATCAAAAACGTGAATACACTCCTTTGGGAGTGACAATCGAAATAGTGCTAAGAACGCTAGTTAATTCAAAACTCATCACTCTTCCAAAAGTAAGTGCTTTCAACTCTATCCTAAACTTCCCTTGGAATAGGGATAGATATTATTGTGATTATCATAGAGAAAATCTTCATAAAACATCAAATTGTATTCAACTCAAAAATCTCATCCAAGACTCTATTGATCAAGAAATAATAACTATTGAGGTCAATGATTAGGATTCAACCACTAGTGATAGCATTGACAATCTCTCTACCATAATTTTTGAAAGAAATGATCAAGATCTATCCATCAATGAGCACCTTGAAGATGTTTCTACCTCATCCAATGATCAACTCAACATATATCAAGAGTCACTTTTCAATCATGATCAAAATTCACCAATAATATCTAACAATGATCTATTTCAAGAAGTATTAGAATTATTTGATCCTATTGACATAATCCACAATCCATCGACCAATGATCATGTTGAAAATGTCTTTACATCACCTAATGAGTTAGAGGACATATCTCAAGAATTTATTCCAAAGCATGATCAACATCTTTCACCAAAGTCTAGCAATGGTCCTTTCCAAGACATATTGGCATCCTTTGACCTCATGGTTATAGATATTGAAGGAATCCTCAACTTGACATTTGATCTAAGTCCAATCAAAGATCAAGAGGATATTGAGTCACTACCCATGCCTAATGAATATACCCAAGAACCTAGTTTAAGCAATCCATCCTTTGAAATGGACCCATGTCAAGAACTTCATCCAAAGCATGTCGAAAGCAATTCCAAAATCATTCAAGATCAAGAATTCATATCTCCAAGATACTACAATGATCTAATGGACACTCTCTAATCTATACAAGATGTCACAAATTATGATCACATCCATATAGCACATACTCCTCCATCTACCCATGAGATGCTTTCTTTGGATGGACACATAAATGATCTTCATTTAGAACAAGATTCCTTTACTCCTAACATTATTACACAAAAAGAGGAGGTTATTGATTCCTATAATCAAACTGAGTTGTCAACATCAAAATCAGATATATCCCAAATTTAGATCGATGGCATCATGTATGAAGATATCCAACATTATCCACTCAAGGAAATAGGTCAGATCAAATAGGATATTCTAGAGACAATAGAGCAGAAAATTCCAATAACATCATCTATAGTGGTCATTTATTAGAGAATGCTTGCTAAACAGGACATCTCAAAACAAGCAGAATCAAAACATGAATGTACTACTTCTACAGTTCTGGGGGCAACAATGTCTCAAGCAAATGTCAAAATAGGGAGCACGAAGAATCCTTATGATGAAACCAATGCCAATACTACAACCAGCCACATCATGAATCTTCATCCACCCATCACCCCATCCACGAATTGAGACCAACATCAAAAGAAAGATACAAATCAAAGCAAGAAGAATGTTATCAAAACAAAAGAAGTTGTAAAGAATGAAGGAAAAATCAAATACAAATGGATACCAAAGAATACAAAGAAAGATTATCCCTATCAAACTCCATTAGTCAAAGAAACTATGGGGAAAAATAAAAAAGGAAAAAGTATCCATCAAAGATGTCCACAAAGGAAATAGCAGGATTCTCAAGCAACATACAAAGTGTATCAAGTATTTGGTCCTAATTCCAAGCACACTTTTGTATCCACCCATCATTGCTCATCTTCCCAAGTTTGGAGACTTAAAGGTTCAAAATTGCCAACCAATCCATCTCCTATTCCTAAACACACTCCACTATCCACTCTTACATGCATGATATCCAATTCTCACATTGACCATGTATTGGTAGCCACCCTTCATCATAAGGATTTAGGAGGCATTTTATCATGATGTGCGCACAAAGACAAAGTTAACTCACGTATCAATAAAGTAGATCAGGAATCTCAAAAGTTGCATTCAAGTGCACGTATCTTGGCAAAGAAGCTTCTTCAAGTAGGATATTGATGGCATATTATGACAAAAACATCTAAATCAACACCACCAGGTGGTTCAATATGAGCTTAAAATATTTCACAAAAATTCAAAAAAATCAACAAATCATGAAAATAGTAAAGATTAAAATTGTCCTCTAGTGAAAACCGCTTGGGCAGCGCTTTGGGAAAGTACCATGATGAAAACCTGGAAAATAGGAATCATGTGTAAAATCAAGCATCTGCATATGCTAGTTTAGGTGAACACATCTTATCTCATCCATAATAAATCCAACATTCCATCCATCTCATCTATAATAAATTCATTCATCCATGAACCATTTATCCAATCCATTTTCATCTATCTACATCCATAGTACAAGTTATCTTGATCTTGAAAATTTTTGGTGTACACTTTACACTTGCTTATGGTAAACATCTTGACATGGGTCGTTGCCATTGATCCTATCTTATCCAACATTATCTGAGCCATGAAGCATTATCCAAATGAGAATTCTTTATTCGAACACCTTATCTTATCAAAAGATAATCTATATCCATCCATCCATACACCTATCCAAGCATCCACCCATAGCATTCCATACATTGCTAGACACTGGGGGAAGATATTTACATTTTTCTTTGGGAATAAATCTTGATCTATATCTTCCAACTTATGTGGTGATCCGAACATTGGAAAACATAAAATCAAATTGGCCAAAACATTTGTGAGCCAAAAAATCCAAATCACTAGCCCATGGCATATTTTGACAAGAAGAAATTCCTTATCAAGCTTCATCTTTCGTCAAACATCAATCCAAAAAATCAATATCATTTGCATATAATTTGTAATTCAATGTCATATCAAATCATTCAAAATAATTTTGTTCCAAAATCAAGCTTCAAAATCCTAATCAATCAAATCTAATCAATCCCTCATCATCTTGGGATATCCTTCCGAGTCCTCGTGTTGCTTAACACTATCCTTGCATTGTTGTGTATCCTCAACAATGTTATCATCATCAATCCATCAATCAAATCCAATCAATCTCTCATCATCTTGGGATATCCATTCTAATCCTTGTGTTGCTTAATACTAACCTTGCATTGTTGTGTATCCTCAACAATGTTATCATCATCAATCCATCAATCAAATCCAATCAATCCCTCATCATCTTGGGATATCCATTCTAATCCTTGTGTTTCTTAACACTATCATTGCATTGTTGTGTATCCTCAACAATGTTATCATCATCAATCCATCAATCCGATCAATCAACCCTAGCTTGGTTTTCAAAAAAATCCCAAACAGATCACTGATATCATCACATATCCATATCTAAATTGTCAAAATCATGAGAAAATCCAAAAGCATTCAAAACATATCGAAATCCAAAAATAGGTCAAAAACAAAAAATATCAAAAACATGGTATCTAAACTACTTCATCTCTAAGCTTAAACGTTGGCAAGGCTAATCTTTGATGAGCCCTCGAGACACAAAAACAAAAAAAATATTTAAATAACCCAAAAACCCAAAAACAGCCTCAAAACATTGTAAAAACATCAAAAACATCCAAATATTTGAAAAAATCCATTCGTCTCATTTTGCTTCACCCACAATAATCTCATTCATAATAAATCAATCGTAACATTCATCCTTTGGAAAAACAAACAAAACAACCACAACAATCAACAAGAGCAAACTTCAAACATAAAATCAAAATCAAAACAACAAACTTTTAAACGCAAAAATCAAACTCTTGATCATTCACAAACATGTCAATCAACCTTATATCAACAGCCTTTCAAACAACCTACCAACTTTCCACCGTCCACTAACATGTCCTAGGATGCATCCTTCCTACAATAGGTATTATCTATTGGAAAATCACTTTGGATACTTATCCTAAGCAAAACATATCCCTTTGGCTATAGGTATGAAGAACATTGGCTTGTTTGTTTGCTTGATCTTTTCTTGTGATTTATCTTATTGCACCTATTCCCATGACCTCTCGAGGATGTCTTTCTAAAAATATTTAGAGATATAGGAATGGGGCATTGATCATTATATTTTTTCTACTGTGCTTGTTGGATATTCTTGTAATATAACTTGGTCATGCTTACTTTGTTCAGTTTGTAGGGAGGGTGTTTTAGATGTCCTGTTGACTATTACATAGGAAGGTTTTTCGTTTCTATGTTTTGGTCCAAGATGTTTGAAATATATGAAGTACATCCTAATAAGGTTTTGTATGTAGGGTGTGAACAAAGATACTCATATATGTTTGTCGAGTCAAAGTCCATCTCACTAGATACTTTTCCATCCTGGTTGTTTGCACCTTGATGCATCGTATCTATGTGTGTTATCAAACATAAGGAAAGTTATTCTCTTTACATCCCCAATCCCTAGATAAGCAATATATCATCATCAATCATCATCACATCTAATAAAGTCTCGACGATTCATAGACTTGTTGGACTTCTACATCTTCTTAGAAGCAATGGTTGATCCCTCTCATTCTTCTATCCTCTTTCACGCTAACATGATATCATGACATGCATCCATCCTGCATTCATAAAATGTCACTATACCCATCATGCATACTCATACATATCATCATCCATCTCATCCATCTCACATGCATTGCATTGTGATTTAAGATGTTTAGGATAATAAAGATTTGTTATTCTCAGCATCTTAATTCATCTCATTTGCATCGTCATTATCATATAGATATGTTAGTCTAACCATCCATACATTCATCTTGAACCTCTTTGTCGTGAGATCGAACCTAAAATTGAACTTTTCACCCAATCTCTTGAGGGGGCAGTGTACCAGTGTACTTCTTTCCACTGGGGCAACATTGGGGCATCCAAAAAAATTAGGAAATTTTTGAATTTTGATCTTGGCAACATCATTCTTTGAACCAATGTAGTGGGTACATTTCTTCAAAGAGGGCCAAAATGTAGATGCTCAAATTAACATATTTGCTTATGTTAATCAAATAAAGCAATTTATTCGATTAATTCACTAATGTGCATCATATTTGATTAAATAAATCAATTTATTTAATCAAATCCCAAAAGTCCTCTCATCTGATTTAATAAATCAAATTATTTAAATCAAATGTCAAATCCCCTAAATTCCTCCAAGTTAATTAATTTTGGATTAGTTAACTCCTAATCCTAATTACCCATTCTCTAGCTTTTCACTCAACCTGGGTCAAACCTAAACCCCTGACTAACCCACCCACTTGCACATGAAAATCAATTCTTTTAATTAACTAATTATCTCAGTTTCCCTCACAAAGGTATATTCTAAGGGAATATTCCTTCATTAACTCCATTTATTTGACTTTCTTGCCCAAGCAATTTCCCTTCAAAACACCTCAACCACATTCATTTAATGCCCCTTACAAATGCATTAATCTCTCTTACACCTCTCAAATCCTCAACCACATGCATTAACCATGCACATTCTCCAAAATGTGCTCCACCTTCCTCCAGTAGCCATGTGACAAGTATCACAATATCATTGGCTCTTCTTTAGTCCCACATTCTTCTCATCTCTCCATTCTCTGACCCTTCAACCTATAAATAGAAGCAACTTTTACTTGAAATGGGACAAAAACTTGATACACAATCTCAAGCATTTTCATCTTGCACTTCATCTTCATCATCTTGCATCTTTTGTTCATTATCATCTTGAAGATTATCAAGGGGGTGGGAAAGGGCATCCTTTCCACATCAAAGGAGCACCACTCCCACTATGGGATAGAGTTTTATTATTGCTTTCTTATCCTTTTACTTAGTTTATTTGATATCTTACTTATTTGTTTGCATAGGTAGCATGATCCAATATTTCACAGGGATGCTTTTTTTGGTTTTCTTAAGTTTACTAATGATGCTAATGGTTGTTTATTTTTGAGAAAGTGCAAAAGAGGTATCCACACATTCCAAGCAACCAAGACCAACCTAAGATAGATCATTTTCCTATCTCCTATAAAAGATCACAAGATAACGAAAGCAATCCCATCATGCCTCCTAAGATAAAACAAGTTTAGAAAGCTAAAGAGAAAGTGGCTGAACAACCTCCTATGGTTCCTTTTGTTATTTCCCTTAGGGAAGAAAAGAAACCTATGGTTGATAAACCTGCTCCTACACAAACACAACTTGAAAATTGTACTAAAAAAAAAAAAATTCTAGAGAGTGTATGCATAGATGTTGTGCTCTTGCTTGAAGATTAAATGAAGAAAACAACAAAGAAAATCAACATCCAAACATGACCTAAGAAATACACGATTAGTCTCCCTCTTCATCACAACAAAAAGATGATATATTGCAACTGCAATAGGAGCTAAATCCCTCTTTAAACATTATCATTCGATCTCTCGTTGTGATTAACCTAGATGATGATGATCAGGTTGTTAGTGCATAATGAATTGAATACATTGTTTTCCTCTTCTATGAGTTAAATGATAATTCTCCTAGGTAGAGTGTTGAACTTGGTATTGACCCTAGTTTGGCACTTGTTGTTGTCCCTTTAGCTAGTTGTCTTCCTTCCGTATATGATGAACAATATTGGGATGTGGATGACCTACTAATAGGTTGAATCACATGTGCCTTACTAGTCTTGTCTTTATTTTCTTTTTCATGTTTATTTTATGTTATTGCATGTGTGTAATGTGATCCCTCATACTATTATGTTTCATGTATTTCTCTCTTTGTGATATTCCTCTATTTGTATCTACATTCTTCTCTATGTTGTAAACTTTTATCTTTTTCTTTGACTTGTGTTTTCCTTTTGGGCATGACACAAGGCATCAATACATTTAGGTCTCTTCCATGTTGACCCAAAATATTTTCTATTATCTTTTCTTTGTCTTGTGTTTTCCTTTTGGGGATGATGCAAGGCGCCGAGACATTTAGGTCTCTTCCATGTTGACCCAAAATATTTTATTTTATCTTTTCTTTGTCTTGTCTTTTTCTTTTTTGGATGACACAAGGTGTCAAGACATTTAGGTCTCTTCCATGTTGAACCGAAAATATTTTCTTTGTTTTTTATCTCTTTGTTTCATTCTTCCTATTCCATGAGTATTTGGGGAATGATGACAGTTCCACAATATATAAAAACACTATATCAAAGACATACTAACCCCAAATCCATGGATACCTTATGTGATTTTGGGATTTCATTTTGGGGGAAACCCCTTTTCATGACGTAGCTTTATTTGGAAACATAGGGCTTTCCAAATAAGCTCTCATGTCCTCTTTATTGTTAGCATTTATCATTTGCTACTTTAAAATAATTTCTTACAGCATGTTGTTTAGAGATTTCTTTAAAGTGGGGGCATACATTGGCATCATTCAAGTTTTGCATCTCATGTTTCATTGTGTAGCCTTCTTACTTCATGCGATACGTCCTCTTTGTGGTGACATTGGGTGTGATTTCCTTCAAGAGAACAATCTCTCCTAGCATATTGTATTCCTCTTAGTGGATTGATATGACACACTACATCCCCTAAGTTGTGAATCTTCTATTCTTCAATTGGTCCTCTCTTGGAGACATTAGGCACAATGTTCCCTAAGTTAATACCTTACATGAACTAATAAAAACTCATTTGAATGTACCTTACACTATTGTATCAGTTATATGGCCACCTTGCATAACAAACTTTGCTTGCCTATGGAGCCATTCTGTTTTTTCATGGGTGTCAAGCATACAAAGTTTTGCTTGCCTCATGAATCATGTTGTCATGTTGTGTGGCACCTCATCAAAGTTATCAAGGAGGTATAGCTTCATTATGGTTGTACATGTGGGAGTTGAACTTAGGCATGAATTTTCCATAGCCACTTGCTTGTCTATGTGATTGCATACCAACTGCATGCATATGTGTCTCATTGGGGGCTCACCTAGTGGATGGCTTGAGGTTCTACTAGCCCTTGTGAGCATGTATTTTTTTTGCATAGTGGACATCATTTTCCACTTGTAAACTTTCTTGGAAAAAAAACTTAGATCTGATCCTCAATGTGTAGGACAAATGGTGGAAGCTTGATCCACACATTTTGTTTTTTTGTTCTCTATCTTTGGCAGTGTATGCTTGTGCCTTGTTGTTGCTCATTATATTATTTACATGTGTGTTATTTTGTGCCTATGTTGGTTTTTTGTAGGATTTTGATCCTGGGATTCTGATCATCCCTCTTGTTCATTGTCATCCTATTTGACTGGCATTGGTACATTTGGACCCCTCTTGATGTGAGTTTGACTACTTTAGTGTGAGTTTGAAGCAAGTTCCTACTCTCACTAAAGTGGGGGCTAAATGTAGTGTAGAAAAGTGTATCCCTCTACATTTTCACACTTGTTTGGGTTCTCCCTCCTAAAATTAGGCTTCTTTATGTCTTATTTGGTCCTATTTTGAATCCACAAGTCTTATTTAATGCATCTTTATGAGGATAATCTCAACAAATATCAAATGATGACTCATAATTTAATGATTATGGTGTGTATGGCCCATATTTGGTGACCTGGGACTCATACACCACCTTGGGCATATGGGTCCCACCTAAGTTTTGGGGCCTATACTTGAATTTGGCATAGAACTTAACAATTCTTGAAATTTGTGTCCCAAGCTTAGCCTACTAGGACTCATACGCCCCAATTGGCATATGAGTCCCGCAGTATCTTGGACCTATTTTAAATTCAAACTCTTGGCAGGATTATATCCTCCTAGATCTGATGTTAGCTTGTAGTATTGTAATTTTAGGAAACTTGGCATAAACAAGTATAAATACAAGGTTATTTCATATATTTTCTCCTAGTAACTTTCATGAACAAGTATTCTAGAAATTTTATGAGATGAAGAGTTTACAAGAGCATCCAAGAGTGATTATCAAGTATTTGAAGTAGCATTCAAGAATCAATCATCATGCCAACGTCATCATGCATCATGTTTATTTTTTAGCTAACATTTGTGATGTGAGTTCTTATGATTCAAGCAAGCATTCAAGTCAAGATTGATAGGATTCAAACACTTGAATCAAGATCTACATTCATGCTAGCCATTACTTACAAGATTCCAACCTTTATTCCAAGGGTTTGGTGAGTTGCAACATAGCTTATTTTTTCATTCATCATTCCTTCATTCTATTTCTATTAATTTCAAGGTTTGATTACGAAAACGGAGTTTGACAAAGGAAAACCCCTATCCACTAACAAACCAACATTTTTCCCTCTCTTTGATGTGTGATTTGTAGATCTAGGTTGAAGATCTATTAAAGAGAAAGATTGGAGCGAAGTCACATCAAGTCAAGTTGTCACAGTTGTCATCTACATTGTAAGATCATGGAAAGTCACCTATATATAGGTTGCAATTAAGTGTTTCAGACTTGGAGATTTGACAAGAGAGAATTTATAGAAGAACATTAGAGGATATCAGAGTTTCATATGAACCATGATACTGGGACTAAATTGCCACTTGTGGCGTATGATTCCCAGTATACCAAATTTTAGGCATTTTTTGTAGATCTTGGTTTAGCAGTTCTAGATTTTAGTTCTGACCCAAAACCCTAAACTGGGACTAAATCACCCCTACTAGTGTGTGAGTCCCAGTGTGCATTAAAATTCATATTTCCAGGAGTGTAAACCTTATTTCAAGATTCTTCAGTTTCTAGGTGCCCCTCTATCCTTTTTTAGTTCATTCTTTTGATTTTCAATTTGATATCTTGGGTTGCATAGTTAGGCTAACATATCATTGCATTTATTTTTTTCCAAGCCCTTGCTTGGTGGTGAACCCCCTTTTAGTCTTTAATCACACCCCTAGGACACCTTATATTGTAGATCTCTTTCCTACATTTCCATCCCGTGATTAAGATCTCTAAGGTTTCCTTGAATGAAACTTAAATTGGTTCTATCTCCCATAACATAGAGCAACAATTTTCTATGTTTCAAGGAGAAAAAAACTGTCATAATATCAACACAAGTTGAGTCATAAAAAGTATTTGAGTCCACAAATTTTAGAAAAGAAGAAGAAAGCAATAATTATATGATGAGTGTGATCATGAGAAACCACCAAATCTAAAAGAATGGAAAATTTTATGGAAGAGTTTACGAAATTTTGAAACAACTTGGCTATATATTTAATGGAAAGTGATGTGATGCTAGAGAACAAGGTATTTGTGTCCCTATAGATCCTTCCACACAAGAACAATTTCATAAAGTCTTTGTTATTTTCCTTCAAAATAAATGAAAGAATCAAATACACCTTCGCTTAATATCAATGTCATCACACAAAACACTCATAAGACATCTTCAAAGATATGTATGTCTTAGTAATGATTGGGGTTCATTAGATTTTACACCCTCCTTTATGGGAGAGTACAAAATCTCACAATCTAAAGAGTCTTGTGTATATATGACACCTTGTACTAAGCAAGAAATATATTTTCCACAAAATAAAGGAACATCTTCTACTATTGATAAGGAAGATACCTTTTCGAGGCTTCTCCAAGCCCGGTTGATATCTCTCCCTCCAAGAACATGAAAAAAAAATTCAAAAAAAATTCATTTTGTGCATATCATTTAGTACATGGGAACTCTACTAATGAGTGTAAGGATTTGAGTAATAAAATTCAGCATCTTAAGGATTGTGGTGCTCCTCCTTATGTCAAGATGGACATATTTCCTCTAACTGATAACGATTTTCATCCTATCATTTTTCTCATCACTATGTGGAATTAGTAGCTTTATGTGTCTTGCTCATTTCCATTCATGGTGGTAAAATTTTAGGGGCAACCATATTTATCTTCACAATAACATGATAGTTCTTAGTGGTTGTCTTTGTCTCTATAATTAGGGTGCAAGGATAACAATTTTTTTGAGGTTTGAATTCTTTTCAAGGATCCTCTCTTTCTAATTAAAATACCAACATAGAAAGTATGTTGACATTTTAAGTGGGAGGCATATTGTCCCTCGTTCATTGTTTACATGTCCCCTTCTTAGAGGTGATAACATACATCTCCTAGGAAGTGTGAACTTTATATTTAAAGTATGGCCTTCTCAATTCATGTGATTTGTCTTCTTGGTCGTGACATTGGGTTTGATGCCCTTCAAGAGTGTGACCTTTCTTGGCATATGGGATTCCTCTTAGTTGTAATGCTATAGCTTGCATTCCTTAAGTTGTGAATATTTTATCCTTGACTAGTCCTCCCTTTGTGACATTGAGAAAGATGTTCCCTAAGGTGATACCTTTCATGAACTAAGAAAAACCCCTTTGACTACCTTATCTTATTTACAAACTCTATCATGGCCACCAAGCATAACACAACTTGCTTGCTAGTGGAGCCTTTTTTTTCATGAGTGTCTAGCATAATGCAACTTGCTAGCCTTGTGACAATTTCTATGGTGCCTTATCAAAGTTATCAAGGGGTATAAGTTTTGGTATGGTTCATGTATGGGATCTTATAGACCTGGCATGAATTTCCCATTAGCCACCCTTTTGGGGCTCACCTAGTGTATATTGGACTACATTAACCGTTGTGAGTATATTTTTTATGGCCACCAATCATAACATAACTTGCTTGCCTATGGATCCATGTGTTTCATAAGTGATTTTACATCCTTGTGAGTGTATTTTTTGGACATGGCATAATACAACTTTCAAGTTCATCTTTCTTTCCTCTTTTCATTAATTTTTGCATTTTATTTTTGTGAATCTTGTCTTATTTTTTTCATATCATACATTGATGTGTGTCCCTTTGTGCTTATGTTGGTTTGCTATGGGATCTTTATTTTGGGGGCTTGATCACCCTCCTTGATATTTTCCATCCTATCCCACTAACATTTGTACACTTGGACCCCTCTTGATGCTTATTTTTCTACTTTAGTGTGAGTTTGAGTGTAGGGCTCATCCTCTCACTAAAGTGGGGGATAAATGTAGTGTACAAAAATGTACTCTATATTTTCACACTATGTTTGGGTTCCCTAGTTAAATTGGACTTAATTAATCCTCTAATTGACCCAATTATGCATTTAAAATTTTAATTAATCTCATTTTTTGAAAGGGAAACCTGCATTAAATAATTACAAACATCAAATTAAACACCTTGAAAATTGTGTGTCATGGATTTAGGTCCTAGGACCCATTCGCCCAAGGGCGAATGGATCCCCTTTATATTCTAGAAACCAATTTAAAATATGTTTTTGGTGGTATTTTAATCATCCCAATTCAAGTTGCAATTGTCATCTTTTGAATTGTAATTGTTGGAAAATTAGAAAATCACCTATAAATGCATAGTTATTTTATCAATTCAAACCATCTAGCAAGAAGGAAACTTTCATATGAGTAAATATTATTGTCAAAAGCATTGAAGAGAAGATTAATCAAGCATCTACAACATCATTCAAGATCATATCATGATGTCAAGATTTATGTGTGTTCATGCATTTTTTTGGAGCTAACATTCTAATGTAGGTTTCAAGCATTCAAGCATCAAATCAAGTGTTAAATCAAGCATCCAATCAAGTCATTTCATGAAAGATCTAATCTTTGGAGTGATGTGTCAGAATTCAGTGGACTCCAAAGGTAGCCATTAAAGGGTTTGGTGAGTTGTAACAAGCTAGTGTTCATTCATCATTCCTTCTTTTTATCATTATTGCATTCCAAGTTTTAATTACCAAACTGAGGTTTGACCAAGGAAAATGACCAAAAACAAACATTTTTTCCCTCTCTTGTTTATGTGCAGTTCATAGGTGAAGAAATGATTGGAATTGAAGATCTCAAAAGTGAAAAATTGCAAAAGTTGTCAAAGTTTCAAAGTTACCACAAAAAAATGTCAAGACCATGGAAACTCAGACCCTGGATTTATTTCTAAAACCTTTTTTGTGAAGCCTGTGGGAAAAGGAATGTCAGATCCATCATTAGAGGCTCCTAAAAATTTGAGGAAAATTTTTGTACAAGGACTCATTTTCCATTTGGACACTTAGCAACAACTTTTGGTGACAAGTTTTTAGTGTCTTACCTTCTTCAAATTTGTCAGAAGTTTGTTTTTTCTACTAGAGTTATGCTTCATCTACATGATTTAGGTCTTATGTTGCATATTTGAGTTCATATACTATTTTATTTTTATCTCCCAAAAGTGTTATTCAAGCAGATTTGACCTCATCCTCTATCATAAGGAAATTTGCAAGATCTCTAATTGGGTTGACATACCTAGGGTTGAAAGTCAATCCTACCATTGGGGGATCTCATTTCCTAATGAAATAGAAGAAAGATAGGTTCATTAGACCCTATTTTTCCCATTCTATTTTTAGTAAATTATTGGTGAACCCCTCATTTTAAAAGAACATATTTTTCTATGTTCCAGGTTCTTTCTTCTTGGACTCAACTTCAAAACTTTGTCTAATGATTATTAATTCCATTTGACCTAATTTTTTGAAGTAGGAGGCTTGAATTCTTAATCTTGCATTTATGACTTCAATATTCTCCCTAACCCACTTCAAATCTACAACCTGCACACAAGAGAGGGGAGAAAGGGTTGTCTCATATAGGCTCTTTGCTAATTGAAAACCCATTTCATTGTTTTTAGCTCCACAATGGCTATGATGATGTAAAGAGTTCTTACCCTTGGTTTGGCAATGAAAAATTGGATAAAAAAGTGATAAATGACAAGTGTTGCAACTTACCACTTAGATATGTTTCCCTTGATGGACTAATATCATTATACTCATCTCATGAAAGGAGAATAGGTTGCTTGATTGATGGTCTTGCAAGTGTTAGTACTCACAAAACAAATAGACATAAAACATGAGAAAACTTGCATATGAACTTGATGCATTAAAAATATTAATCTTGACAAATATTATGTACTATATTTTTTTCTTATTCTACTCTTGACTAATTTTAGGATGCTCAATTGTTTCATTAAGATTTCAAATGATGAAAAAGACTTGTATTTATATCCATTAATTTCTTTTCCTGAAAAATTAATTGTCAAAAGTTGACAAATGAATTTAAATTTGTGAATGTTAAAATATTGAAACTATCTTATTTTAAATTCGGCCAAGATAGGATAGACAAGGGCAATGACACCCTAGTCCAAAGCTATTTTGTGGATTTTTCTATCGTTGAATGAATATTAAATATTAATTCTCAATTTTATTCCAATTTCTTTAAAATGACCATAAAACAGGAAATTTAAGAGTATAATTAGGTCCAAGCATATACGGGGAAGCTAAACCTAGTGTAAATTGTCAAGGGTGATAATTTACAATGCTACAAGTAATAAATGTAAGCACACTACTTGTAATTTGAATGAAATAAAAATATAGAATTGTAGTGTAGAAAAATGTATCCCTTTACATTTCCACACTTGTTTGGGCCCTCCTTACTAAAATTGGGCTTCTTTATACCTTATTTGGTCTTATTTTGCATCCACAAGCCTTATTTTATGCATTTCTTTGAGGATTATCTTGACACTTAACTAATGATCAATCATAATTTAGTGATTTGGGGCTCATACACCACCTTGGGTGTATGGGTCCCACCTACGTTTTGAGGCCTGGTCCTGAATTTAGCATAGAACTTAGCACTTCATGAAATTTGTGTCCCAAGCTTAGGCTACTAGGACTCATATGCCCCAACTGGCATATGGGTCCTGCTATCCCAATTGGCATATGAGTCCCACTTTAGCTTGGACTTATTTTAAATTCAATTCTTGGTGGTATTTTATTCTCCTAGATCTGATGTCGGCTTGTAGTGTTGTAATTTCAAAAAAATGGCATAAATAAGTATAAATACAAGGTCATTTCACATATTTTCTCCTAACAAGACCTAGCAATCCAAGTATTCAAGAATTATAGAAAATTTATGATCAAGATCATTTTCAAGAGCTAATTATCAAGCATTCTAGAGCTATATTCAAGATTCAAGCATCATGTCAAAGTCATCATGCATCATGTGTGTTTTTTAGCTAATATTTGTGATGTAGGTTTGCATGATTCAAGTAAGCATTCAAGTCAAGATTCACATCATAGACTCAAGAATCAAGATCTACATTCATGCTAGTCATTTAACATAAGTTTGTAGCCTTTGTTACAAGAGTCTGGTGAGTTGCAACATTACATATTGTTCATTCATCTTTCCTTTCAGATTTCTATTCATTTCAAGGTTTGATTACCAAAATAGGGTTTCACCAAAGCAAACCCCTATCCCCTAACAAAACAATATTTTTCTCTCCTCTACATGTGTGATGGGTAAGTGCACCAAGATGGTTCCCAAAAAGGGGGCTTAAGTGGCCACTTTTTTCTTGAAATCAGGAAATGTTGACCTTGGACATGAAATTGAGGATAGTTACACTCAAAATTTTGAGATGGAACAAAAACAAGGATCGAAGTGCTCTAAGTCTACTTTTTAAACTACTAATTTATTTTGAAAATGGTTGAGATTAAGGGGTTCAACAGAGGGATGTACACAAATTGGTGTTGTTTATGTCAGAAAAACATAACATAGCAACTCTTGTACGACCTGAGCAATGGTGAAATTTTTTTTAGTATTTTTAAAATCGCTACAGTCAGAAGTTAGCTAATAGCATCTAGTTGATGCACAATTTTTCTGATAATTTTTTAATGAATATTTGATTTTTTACTAATTTTCTAAGTGGGCACTTCATAAAAAGCAGAATTTTGGCCGTGCTCCCACTACAAATTTTTGAAAGTAATAGATTTTTTTTAATTTTTAATTTTTTAAATTTTCTAGAATGAAGTCTAGTTTCTAAAAATGTAATTTATTTGAAATTTCGATGGACGGTTAATTTATAACGAAAAAAAACCAAACACTGCTTTTTGACAAAAAACAGACATACAAATGAAATGAATTATGGATGAAAGGCCTAACATTGTCAGAAAGTGAAAAAAATTATATCGTTGGAAAGCTAAGACAAAACTTAACACTACCCATGTGTTCGATTTTGTCGATATTGAACCAAATGCAA
The DNA here is from genome assembly GCA_007258455.2 of Sequoia sempervirens. Taxonomy (NCBI): domain Eukaryota; kingdom Viridiplantae; phylum Streptophyta; class Pinopsida; order Cupressales; family Cupressaceae; genus Sequoia; species Sequoia sempervirens. The sequence continues at coordinate 17,231,898 of VDFB02075321.1, forward strand.
TCTTGACGGTGAGCATGAACCTGATTATGTGAGAAATTGTAGAATTTGCAAAAAACACGTCTCTGGTCGTTGGGAATGCCCTCCAAGCCTTTGGGTTGGTATTCCAAGGAAAATACCAAAGCTAAGGCTCGAGGATTCCCAAAGCAAAATAAAACGTGCTCGCGTTATTTATTCCTTTAGTTAAATGCCAACTTTTTGAATGTTTGTTCATATGTTTATATGTATATGTATGCTGGTGTGTCATGTATGTATGTATGTATGCATGCATGTATGTAT